>JARWCS010385390.1:0-17580 GCA_034783895.1 Geukensia demissa
ATTTCGGTGGACCTTTTTCGCCTCGTATAATAGAGAGTTCCAAATCTATTGTTCTATTTTAAGTAGCTATCGGCCTGATATGACTTGTAACTAATTCTTCTGATTAATCAATGAGCCGTGAATAAAAGGGACAGTATTAGTACTATCAGAATACTTAATGTATTTTGGTTTTATAGATATTTATCTTTCATTCATGCATAAATATTATATATTGTTCTTTACAGAGAAGAATGCAGCTAAATTTGCAAGTGTAAAATCTAAAGTCAATCACAGAGAAGAAAAACCGATAAAGAGAAGAAGAAAAAAGTAAGCACACGATGAACTGGAGAACGTGTTCTTATAACGCAATAAAATGACATTGTATGTGTTTTGTTTCAAAACTACAGTTGTAGAAGTGTGTTGCCACACAAAAATGATTTAACCTACACATTGTTAAAAATACTAAATAAGGACCGAGTTATCTAACCACTTCAGGATTGGAATAAAATCCAAAGTCTGATGATCTTGAGGTTCGCCAAATATTATGTAATCACTCTTGATTTTATTTTTCAAGGGAAGGATCATCAAACTTGATAGGGATGGGCTATATTTTTTCTAAAGAAATAGTTATTTCGGATTAAACAAAAATGGCTGATCTGTAGCGAAAATTTTTCCTGAATGATCTTTTCTCTGTATAAGTAAATGAAAATTTTAAAAAGATCTCGTGTAACGCACTTCAAAAGTAAGGAAACTGTTTTGTCACGTCTTTAAGGTCACGCCCAAAACTGTTGTGTGTCATCGTACGTCCAACTTTCAATGTTCGATACTCATTGGGGTCGTATTTTAAAGCAATATGATGGTATAATAGTGTGATATTATGTATTTATTTCTTGATATTTATCTTACTTTCATGAACTATCCGAGGCAACGACCATTCTTTTTTGGGGGATGTTTTTTCGGAGGGGGGCAAAATTTTATTCTATACCAATCTGAATGAAACTAGTTCCTTAGTTTCAAGCTGGAACAATTATTTTATTCACTACAAATCAAAATTTACGCATTTTTGACAGATATGCCCTACATTAACCTTTTATTCTGTTGAATCAAACTGCTGTTTTCCATTGGACAAAAATAAAGTATCCTTATCAAATCGTAATACAAAGTATTATAATGAAAAGGAAACAATTTTACGCCCCACCGAAAGATGAATGGACGGTGCCTTCGTATGATGTAAGTACTACATATAAGACAACTTTGTATTGTATATAATTAAACACATCGTGTGGGCATATAGTTTTTAATTTTGTATGGTGACAACATGATAAATTGTTTTGTGTTCTCTTTATAAATGTTAATTCATCATGATAAAATTGCAATTGTGTACATTCGTTTTAAACAAATTATTGGTGCTGTTGTATAAATATTTGAACATTTGATCGACATCATATCTCATTGTTTGTTCAGATGTTTAAAGCTATAACATGATATTTAAAAACCTAATACTATTTAGTAGCCATGTGATGTATTGAAAATACATAGAAACTGTCGCTTTGTTTGTTATTATTTAATTAATATAGTTTATACTTTATTAACAAAATCTTACAATTGTTTTATTGGGATGCGTTTTTATTAGCTTGTAAGATATTTTACAGGATTGAGATCAATGTTTCTTATTGTACAACCAATTAAGGAGGTTATACTCCTAGCTGAGTATAACATTCGCCACATTGAAGTATTCTTCAAAGTTGTTTCGGTCAAGACGTTTCATGGTCCAGTGTAATTAGTCACTTGTGATAAATCTTGATTGCTGCATGTAGTTGATTTGTATGAATCTATAATAGGGGTTTTCCCCGACTATACAAACCGATACTTAATACTTTAATTACCTGTAGCAGAGTTCAGACAGTACCAGGCCAAAGGTCATGACTTCTTCCTTTTCTGTATCTATGTATTTTGTGATGAGGATAACGAAAGACAGCCTAAACTGATTATTAAAAAAACATACAATAGCTACAGATTATTACATGTCACTTTCCATTTCAATCCAGGTATCCTACCGATATTCCCATATCAGCCCCGAAGGCTTTAGCCGAGTGACGATATTGACCGAATACTTCGATAAACGCGACATCATAATGCTCGCGGATATAGTGCGAGGACCGATAGGGACCGTTTTAACCCCGCCACATACTTATATGCCTGTCCCAAGCCAGGAACCTGTAGTCCCGTGATTGTCTTTGTTTTATTAGTCATTTATTGTTATTTGTTCACCATTTTTTCAATAGTTGGGTCGATTATCGTGTTTTGTGAATAGTTTCACATTTTGCATTTCGGGGCCTTTTACAGCTTCCGTCATGGTGTGGACTCTGGTTCATTGTTGAAGGCCGTAATGGGACTTGTAGAAGTTAAATTTTACTGTCATTTGGTGGATGGCTGTCCCATGGACAATCATGCCAAATCTCCTATTTTTATATTTCAATGTAATATCCTGATCAGCCCTGAAGACATAATAATCCTAGTGGAATTTCTTCCATGCGTTGTGATAAAAACAATCACAGAATGTTACCATAGCTGAGGATTAATGTTTACAGATCAGTTTGTCAGATTTTATTCCTTGCGACAAACAAATATTTTGCACAATAGAATAAATAAATAAACACCAAACAAATAAAAGAAATAAATTAACGTAACTCGATCTAACTTTAAGCATTGACTATACGATCTAACTTTAAGCATTAATTATACGATCTAACTTTAAGCATCAATTATACGATCTAACTTTAAGCATTAATTATATTGAAAGAATATTGAATCGTGTTGATTTTCATAAATTTTTCATTAGTCCAAAATTGTCAAAATATTCCGGGTCATAAATCTATTAAGGGAACGACCATTTAACTTTAATGGGGTATGGATTTTTTCTCAGACAGAATTTTTTTACTTTTTAGCAGCTACAAGTAACTTTTTTCAAACATAACGCTATATGGAGATAACTGGCTTCAGAATATATATTTTTGTCACCTGCCAGTCCAGAGTTAAATGGTCGTTCCCTAACAGGGTTCTATTTTGCGTACCTTATAAAGTGTCTATGTGTACATTACGTTTAAAACAAATTATCTGTGCTGTTGTATAAAGAATACATCTCATTGTTTGTAACAGGTGTTTCTTGCCCACATATTGGGAAAAATAATTATAAGTCTGTTTCAACATATAGCTCCTTAAAAAATCTGAAAGACAAAATTTTCTCCTGTAAACTTATTGTCCGTAAAACAAGCTAAAAGAAAAAAATCTGGTCAATACATAATTCCTTGAGTCTGGTCATAATTCCTAATAAATTAATTTGGGTTTGAGTGGATATCTTTTATTTCTGACCTGCACAGAAATCATAATAAAAATATGAATAATCGTCTCATCTACACCATTTCCCTCACTACCGGTCTTTAACTGTATAATATCCCTTGTAGAACTATATATCACATGGTTTTGATCCCTTGAAGACATATATATCAGATGGGACATATAATGGCTTTTCGTATGCTGAAAGTAGAAAATTGTTAATTGTTTAGCTACAATACGCGCAAAGGGGAGTTCTCAAAGGATGTAAAAATCATTGCTCGTATAGACCTCATCATGTGTCTAATGCAGAAAAATAAGTCACAATTATCAATAAACAAGAGGCTCAGAAGGATGAGTCTGTATCGCATACCTGACACTTATTTGACTGCAACCCCTCGAGGGCGGCTGGGGTATAAAATAGCCGTTTGATTTCTCTGCCTGCAGGTAAAACCCCTGCCAAAGTGGGTCCGTTGGTTCAGCGGGATGAATAAAATTTTAACCTCCCCAAGAGTAGCCGAGGTTAAGAAACTTTTTGCTCCGTTTCTCCTCCCGGAACCACTTCTAAATTGCATCCGTTCGTTTGGCGTGATGTATACATTCTTAATCAATGCCTTCGAACTGGTTTTAAACAGTCTGTTTCGTTTTGGGAGATGTCGTTTGCAAAACAATTTATGAGGGTTTATTTGTTACCAGCTGCAAAGGCTATGTTATCCTATCCGACCCTACTCAACCTAGCAGTCCAAATTAGGCATCATGTAACAAGAAAATTCCCAGCCTGACACCCACCCTGCTCCCTTGTATGCCTGATTGTTTGTTAACTTGTATAAGAACTTTATAGAGGCTATCGGCAAAGCTTCTGTTCTAAGTGTCAAGCGGTTTTAGTGGAGAAGATTAGAATGTAAAAGTTAACGGACGGACGGAGGACGGGCGTCAGGTGATGACAATAACGCAATGGCCTTCAGCAAGATACATTGTAAGCGAAAAAAATGTGGAATGAATTGTTTAGCTGTGGCAATCACCAATGATATCGATGCTCAAGGAATTTGGAATATATAAATTAAACATTACTGAAGCAACAATAAACAACAGTGTAAACCACATTGTATAATTTATGTCAAGCTTTATGCAGTATCTTTTAAACCCTTTAATATGGCTATTTTAATAAGTAGCTATCAAACATTTGTACAGGGTATAATTGTTTACCTCTATGTTTACTCCGTATCGATCATCTCGGAAAGTAAACAAAAAACATTTTAACGTTTAATTACGAACCGCATGACATACCAACACAATACCTATCTAAATGTTTTGCATTTATTCCATTGTAAATTGACAATCTATAGAAAATTTCCAATAAAGGAATAAATAAAAGTCTTTTGACTTCTCGTTTCACACGATTGAACCATTTGTGATCAGGTGAAATCCTACCGGAACTCTTCATTTAGCTCTGTTGGGTGGTTGCGAAGGAAAAGATTTACACATTTTTACTTTTGTTGAACTTGCGCAGTGGTTTATCATTAAATATCCTATTATCAAAAGTTATAATTGATGTGAAAAGTCCGAGTTAAGATTAATTGTGAAAATATTGGTTTAAAATCGACATAATCCTTCCCCTTGACTGGGATTTTAAAGATCGAAGGATTAATGAATAAAAATTAAGGTAAGTTAATAAAAATGTATTATAGATCTTTACAATTACAATTTGTTTGTATCAAAATTCTTTTTAATTTGCATTTGTCACGACGTTTGAGAATAAATATACATATGCGGTCCAAGATAAACTTTATAAATACAGTAATAAAGCATGTTAAGTCAAATTTCTTCAAACTGTTAAAAATCCAGGTGAAATTAAAATTTTTGTCGCGTGAAGCATAAAAAATATTTAAACCCATAAAAATTAGTCATGACAAGGTATATATTATTAGTAATTTGTCCCGTATTACCACCTTTCAGCCTATAATCAGCTTTACAACAGATTTTGTTTTTGTTTCCAGTTCAAGTTAATATTGTAACGACCACTAAATACATACACAAGTCCGTATAAATACTTACAAAACTTGTTCTTGAGAAGGGTTTTAGGGTATAACCTATGTTCTTGTAAAGGTGTATGATATCATCGATGTTCTTGTAAAGAGCATTGGAGATCACGATGTCCTTGCGAAGAGGGTGTAACCCTTGTAAAAGGGGTAGGATATTACCGATTTTCTTGCTGAGGAGTGTAGATAACCAATATTTTTGTAAAAATGTTCTTAAGTGTAATAGGGGTAGGAGATAAATGATATTCATGTAAAGGGTCTAGGAGATAACCTATGATAGGAGATAACCGATGTTCGTGTTATGTGTATGGGAGATAGCAGATGTTCTTGTAAGGTGTGTAGGAGATACCAATGACAATATTCTTGTAAGGTGTATGGGAGATACCCAATGTTCTTGTAAGGTGTATGGGAGATAACCGATGTTCTTGTAAGGTGTATAGGAGGTAACCGATGTTCATGTTAGGTGTATAGGAGATAACTTATGTTATTGTAAAGTGTATAGGAGATAACCGATGTTCATGTTAGGTGTATAGGAGATAACTTATGTTATTGTAAGGTGTATAGGAGATAACATATGTTCATGTTAGGTGTATAGGAGATAACCGATGTTATTGTAAGGTGTATATGAGATAACCTATGTTATTGTAAGGCGTATAGGAGATAACCGATTTTCTATTAAAGTGTATAGGAGATAACCGATGGTATTGCAAGGTGTATAGGAGATAACCAATGTTATTGTAAGGTGTATAGGAAATAACCGATGTTATTGCAAGGTGTATAGGAGATAACCGATGTTTATGTTAGGTGTATAGGAGATAACCGATGTATTTTTGTTAGGAGTATAATAGATCATCGGTGTTCTTGTAAGGGGATAAGAAATAATTGAATCAACAACATGAACCTAAAACGACAAGACAAACATCAGGGAAAAGTGAGAAAATGTACGAATGGTATACTCGTATTACATTCATATGTTGTGAGGTATTCTTATGCCTAAGAAGGGATGCAGGAGGATTCTATGGTGCAGATTTATTTATTTTCAGTTTTGGTTTATAGCGTGCGAAAATTTTTTTACATTTCCACAATGCAGTTGATAACAGAAAACCTAGTGTGTGAATATTTTTTTTTCAACTTGCTTTGTATATGATTTTTTTTATTTTTACATTTTGCATGGACTGAATATTGTTTCCCAAACCCCCTGCCCCCACAAGAAAATCAAATGGTCGCTCCATAAAGACCCAGAAGAGGACCTCTAGATTATGAATTTTCAGAAGTTTTCTGCGATCTCATTGACATGTACTCCATGGTTTTCATAAAAAAGATGGATTTTTCAGTGTCTTGAAAGCTATCCCTTTTCAACAATGCAATATACTTCCAATATTGAGAACGATTCTGTGTTTGTAATTCTGATCATATTCTGAGCGATGTATAGCGATGTTATTTTGAAACCACAGTATCAGGCGAAGTTTGCTGGTCCATTCGTTATGATAAAATGATTTGTTATTAACAACAACATTTACATTAAATAGTGTTTAAATGATGATTTTACAGGTATCTTGCCTGATGCTTCGATCTTGGTTATTATGGTGAAATCAATTCACATTGTACTACAGTCCTACCTGGATTCTTTGATGTTTACCTGTCGAAAATTAATTAAATATGGTAAATGAAGTGTATCTAACATGTCTAATGCAACATCTCAGGTTCCTATCGGCAATCAGTGTACCTTTTCAATATTTATCATAAAATTCTATTATCGATACATTAAATTGTTTTTATTTAGTTTTTCTATGTGCAGTGTGGAGGTCGTCCAAATCTTCTCGAGCTTGAGTATATACTTTAATTTATTTTCGGATACTGGAATGTGTGTTAGAAAGATACGGTTTAGATCTTTCCAAAATTGTTATTTGTAAAAAAATATTAAATCATTGTTATTTTTTTATTTGGCTTTACGATATTCATTCCACCATAAGCTGTATATTTCATTTGTTCCATGAATGTAACTAGAAATTCATAAATTTTTAATGGTCTTCCTATTTCTTAACCCTAGCATGGCTGATGAAGGTAAATCCAGAAAGGGGCTTAACACGCAGTTACATTTGGCTTTTAAATACTCTTATAAACATGTGTAAGATGTGAATCATGTCTTTTTAACATTTATTCGATATTCTTTCTTTTAAAGATAAAAACACAATTTCAGTAATATATTAAATTGCTGTCTTGGCAGAGTTCAGTAAGCAAACCCTTCTCATCAAAAGGTCCAACGCAATCACAACCAATTCGCTTTGAATATCATCATAAATATTAACAAATATTGCAATTACGACTCGGTAAATATTCTATCCTATATCTGATCTGATATTACAAGGGAAACGACAGGTTTAAAATATTGTCTATTTGGTAGAAATCGTGCTTACAAAGACATTTTTCCAATCCAGTTGAAAAGTGCAAATGTAATGATGCAAAAGGTTTTTAGGATAGTTTAAATATATACTATCCTTTTATGTTCTACAAAGCTTAAAAGAATGTTCGATTAGTTCAAGGATCAACCAGATATCAGTGAAAATTAAAAAAAAAGAAATGTTTGGCAGTTATCCAACTTACAAAACGATCACTATTACACACCCTCTTTCCTCAAATGAAAGAGAGAATAAAATAAAAGGTGTTGTGAACGATTTAACAAAAGAGGTCAAAGTAAAAAGCTTTTCCGTCAGATTCTGTGGAAAAATTGAAAATGACACCAACCACTGTCATCTGGTGCAAAATATAAATCTAAACAATGACAATTTATATTAATGTTCGAAATAAAACTTCAATTTATATTTCTTAGATGTTGGACCACTTTTACTTACTATTGCTTCACTTTTGATGCCATTATTTAACGTGTACACTCCGGTGTAGATATAAACTGTACAAGATTAATTTTCAATCCATTTTCACCATTTATATATATATATATATTATTTTTCAAAAGTTGACGTAGCAACATGAAAACAAGATGACAGTGCTCATATTTATCAATGATTTTTGTAGGATATCATCTCCTTTTCGGGAAAACGAAATTTTTTAGTCTAATTTTGGAGGAAAGTATCCATCTTAATATGTTTTTAGTTTAAATCAGCAATACAAGGTACTGTTTCCATATCAACATTTTCTTATTTTTCGGCAACATTTTTTGTTTCTGTGTTTTATTAAAAGTCGGTTTCAAGCCGAACAATCTGATAAAATGTCTTAAATGAATCCTTTTCAAATTATACGACAAGAGATTTAGGAACACCTTTATGGTTAAACATATAAAACTGCAGCGTGCTCGATCTATTTCATTCAGGAAATGGTGCGCACGCAGACAAATGCTGGACAACGTGACTTTATCCTTTTCAACAAGCCAGTAAGTTTTTTTATTATGTACAGGAATTATGTCAGTTCCTGAACTCACCCTGGTTTTTGTAGGGTTCGTGTTATTCCAGCTTTAGTTTTCAGTGTAGTGTTGTGTGTTCTACGTTTGTCTTTCGTTTCATTTTGTTTGCCATGGTCTTGATGGTCTTCCGACTTAACGATTTTTGTATGCCCCTTTGCTATCTTCGAATTCCTTTTTCAGATGAAATAGAATCGCTGCGAATATAGGCTTAAGTTTTATAGATACATAAACTAAGTTTCCCCATGTTTCTTGAACTTATCTTTAAGCTCCATACATGTTCAATATAAGTAAGACATGTACAGCATCATTAATGTCCTACTAACTACTCTAGAGGACACATGAAACATATCGTACTTGTCTTGAGTTTTTATTAGATAATTTTACTATATATGAAGGGTGTGGTTTATCTATATGGTACTTGACACAAGTGTTTACTATAGCTACCGTGTGTTTGTATGTTGCATTAATATAATCTCATTCCATCTATAGATTATTTCATTATAACTATTGAGAAGGGTCTTTTAACGTGTGCATATAAATACATATTTTGACTGTGAATTTTTTTTCTTTAATATTACTTCACCTAACTCATTTAATTGTAAGAATAAGAGTTTCCACTACGTATATTGTAAGGCTTTAAGTAAAATGTGAAACTCCTGTAAGTTCTAAAAGTAAGGAAACGGATATTAATGTAAGCTTTGATTAGATTATGTCACAATCCTGTTTTGTTGTAATGATGTTAATATCGTCTTGATTTGTTTAGTGAATAAAATATGTTTAAACTAAAAGTTCTATGTAAAATCTAAAGTGTTATTTTAATCTGCAAGCGAATTTCTATCGAGTCTAGCATGAATAACGTTCTAACAACTGCTCGAGATCTCTTGACATTCGACTTTACAAAACGATTATTGTTTGGCCTTGCAGGGAAAGGTTGGCTTTTGCCGACATTTTTTTGCCTGAGTAATTTAAGAAAAATAGGGCCATTTGCTTACCCTTTGATTTCAAAACTTGAAGACAAATACGGGCCTTTTGATGATCTTTTGAAATTTAGATATTGCAGATATAATAGGTCTTTGCTTTGAATAATGATAATCAAGATGACGTTCCATTGTCATGTACAGTCTCCGAATTGTACAGTATTTAGAGTTACAGTGTGTTGGTTGCTGGTTTTAACGTCCTACACAGCAAATTGATGCTCTCAGTCGGACGGTCTCTGGCGGAACTTATGGTATTGTAACTTGTCGTTGGAAAGGTTGTTGTAATATTTGGTAAGGAGGCTCGGTTGAGTTGATGTAGCTTGTCGACTTCAAGGTCGTTGTTTAAGCTGTCGTGGTTTGGTGGTGACTTTCAGTATCTTGTTGGATTTAGTTAGACTGCAAAGGCACTTTTCAGGGCCACGGTGCCGAGCAGGGCAGACCGGTTCCCTGTGAAGTGATTTTTATGGCCGCGTCCTACCTCAACACACTGCAGCAGGGTTGGTTGCCAGTGGGTCACTGCGTCGAGGGCAATGTAAGGAGTTGGTCATTATTTCATCACTCCAATTTGTACTACGGTCGACGTTCCTACTCGGCAGCACGTGTTGCTGCTACGATGACAGCTACGTCACGATCTCTGTCAAAAACGTTGAGAAAAACTTTAGAGTTACAGGGTCTTTTCAGTCTATTTATAGTTCCATGGTCATGAACATTTGGGGGATGAAAAATACTAACGTGTATAGATTAAAATATACAAATCAAATTAATACTCTCAGTCGGAGTATACGTTATTTCTTTGAGTGTACAGTTTTTATAAAATTATTGTGTTGTTAACAGTCAACCTTAGAGATATCTGACCGAGCCATTGTTAGAGTGTTCGTCAATATCTGTAATTATGTAAACAGGAACTGGTGTACAAATCTTTTTTTCTTCTTGTCAAATTAACAAGACATTCAGTCTATAAGGGAGTGCCACATATAAAAAAATGAATACAGTGATTTGGTTCAAGTCAAAGTTATTCATTTTGCTGCAGCTGAGCCGTCGGCTAATAGATGTAGGGATATTATGGCATCAAAAATTAAGTCAAATTTGATACGATTATGTAAATTTATAAGAATCATTAATGAAAGAGAGTGTGCCCTCCTAGTTAACCTTTTGCTATTTATACTTTAAAACTGACTTGTATATATTGCATATAGTTTTGCATGTTTTTATATTTTTTTCTTCTCTGTACCTGTGTATTTGGTGATGAGAATAAAGATATATATGTACAGCTGATTGCGTTTTCATTAGTTGTTTTATGGCATGGAAAAATCTTAATTAAATTGCTATCATTAGTAAAACTTTCAATTATTAACTTTAATTAATGAAAATTCTGGTTGAACAACCGATAACAAACCTGTTCACGGGATTATTGACTGGAAGTGGTTTGTTACTTTGTTTGCACACAGCCATCATATATTCTTGTATTGATTGCTAAGTAATATAAATTAATGTAAAAAATGAAATGCATCACTTTTCAAGTCGTAATTGACAATAACATTTAGAAATTCAAATAGCGATACGATTTTGTTTGACATTGTATAAATTTAAGTGTTATCGGGTTTAAACCTTGACTTTGGTGAACTTTCACGTAAAATTGAATAGAAGTGGAGTTTTATCAAATCTAACATTTAACTTTAGCTAAGAATGTAAAACGATGTTTGTACATACGAAAGTTGACATGGATTAATACACAATCTATCAACCCTGGAAACAAAGTGAAGTAGCAGCTATAACAGGTTTGTTACATGTTGTATTTTGAATAAGAACAACAGTTCCAAATATTAACTAAATTACGACATAGATCTTTACTCATTTTATCACCGGGAGAGTGCTCGCCTCGAGTGCGGAAGGTAATGGGTTGATCCCCTTCGGGTCAAAACAAAGACATTATAATTCTCCGCTATGCAAGTAGCATTTAGTAGTATTGAATGAATGAATCTTTATTGCATAAGCAACATAATGCTATATAGCACAATGCAAGATATACAAGTATGACAAACTGACAGAGAACAATAAATTACTGTAAATATTAATATTAAAGAATAAAGACTGGTCGAGTCAGAATAATGTGTCTGAGTAAAGTGACATGTATTCCTGAGGACTGCTGCCACGTTGAAAATCCGACTCAGTGTGTCGGTCTAGTACAAAACAGGGTTCATTCATGATAAGTAATTAATAAATATGCTCTCGTCCTGAATATGCATGAAATATTTGCATCTGGACGTTAAGCTACATTCAATCAATCAATCATATACTGAATCTTCTTTTCGAAATTATTAAGATATAGATACATGTATTCTGGTTCGAAAGATATATAAGTTGGGACCATTGTTGGCCAAACTGTACTATTACAGTCGACAATAGAACTGTTTACATAATGGATCTGCACCTTTGAAAAAATTGAATATAATTATTTTTATTAAAAATGTATACGTCTTGCTGCACATTGTATATTGCAATGTCATGTATGACGTAAAGAGGTAGTGCAGACAAATAAATATGTTTAAAACGAAAATTTATAAAGGTGCTCGGCATTTTAGATTTGAATAGAAACCCTCAGAAAACCTCATACAAACGGTGAATTCTATACAACGTAAAGATGTGTTATTGGGTTATTAAAACCAAATTCACCATTCAATTCCTCGTTTTCAATCCAATATATCTAGATAATTTTAATTTATTATATCTACATAACATATATAGGTTAAGGTATATATATACAGTATTATAATTTTAGAAATCTACGGTAACTGACTATTTGTCTACCGTGTGTAATCCGATTTCAGTCTCTCAGAATGTACCACACATTTGCAGCCATAAATCAACGAACATCAGTATGAAAAATCAATGGAATTAATTTCCATAGCACCTGATCAACAAACTAACGGCTTTATATATGCAATTGCAAACTATGAATGTAAAAGATGAATAGTTGAGAAAATAAATATTCGAACGGTTTTGTTTAAAAAAGATTGCAATTGAACAAATGTTGAGAAAATATAAAAACAAAAGTATGTTATATACCTTGACACAAAATCAGCTTTAAAATAGAGTCAGAACCGTTCTCTTTTTCAAACAAAAATTGTCTGGTCTAAGTGTGATGAAAATCATTAATCATATGAATATATTTAGACAAAAGGGACTCTGTTTACTGACAAGCTGAGTACATAAAATTTTAACACCAAGACCAGTTTTTTTTTTTATACATTTCCAAAAAACCACATATGCAAATGTCTAAATTGAAAAATCACCTACGGTACATTACTATAGTAAGTTTCACTGAACTGAGTCTCTCAGATGTTTTGGCAATTATTTAAAAATGAATAGGAAATTTAGAATGAGATTTAACTATCTTACCAGCAATGGAATTTGGTGTTCGAAGTATCACAGGTATCGTTGTTTGTCCTGTGCTCATGTGAAAATTGCTAATTTTTGTAAAAATTATAATTCAGACGATGCCTAAATTCTTGCATTTCTGGTACCGCCAAGCTTATTTTTCTGACATAATGCCTAGACATATGTCAATAGATATTAAATATATCAAAATATTTACATTTTCTAAAATTCACAAATCCTGTGAGGCCCAATTTTCCAAATGATTGGAGAAAAATGTATAAAATATATGTATAAAAATGTCGAAATATATAAAAATTACCGGAACTTTTTCTCTGTTGCGTTTCATAAGAATTATGAAGATTCCTCGAAAGGATTTTTCTAAATTCACTAAAAAGTGAGAGACTCAGCTCAGTGAAACATACTTTATAAGTTATTCCTGATATTATGATTTATTTGGTCGACTCGTTTGTTTTAAGATGAGGCGTTAGCGACGAACCTTAAAACAATCGGGGAGACCAAATAAATCATCATTTCAGGACTTGTTTGCGTAAAACGATATTATCATGTGCAGTTTTGCAGAATAATTGATGTGTATTTGCTGGATTAAGCAATATACTACTAAGCCGCTTGAGTGTGTGTGATATACAAACATGTCTGGTGCATGTAGTGACCTGGTTTGACCGGTGACAAGGATTGTCGATAATTTAATTTGAATAAATCATCATTATATCAGACTAAAATTAACTAACACAATAAATTGTCTTTTAACTTTTATACCTTAAAAGTATACACAAACCTTCTATCGTGTATTTCTAGGTGACTGTATATTATAGGGGCAGGGAATTCTAAGGCACTGTAAATGAGTATTCATATGCAGTCGGATGACCAATGAGATTTCTCTATTTCAACTAGACACATGATATTATTGTTTATCGCACAACAACCTGTACTATATTTAAAATGAAACCTACGTAAATATTGACATTATTTCATTTAAATGATACTTTAAATTTCATTGCTTTTCTAAATTCTTCTGCATATATGTATATATATCTATGGACGATTTATTTCTAAAATAAAGAATCATCGTCGTTATATAATTTTTTTATTATTGTTGTTATAAAGACCATACATCATCAGAGTTGTCCTTCCATATATATGACAGTGACGTTGTCGGTATCCATGGTATTTTTCTGCATGGAGAGGGCAGTAAGTCTAACGCTTGTTCTTCATGTTCTTGATGGGGGTTTAATAGGTGGTCTATATTGTTGTTGTTTTAATTGTCAAGTAGCACATTTTCATTTCGTTGTATTACTGTTGTTGCCAACTAAAATGGCCCTTTATTTCCTTTTTTAAATCTCCAAAAATTAAGGTTTTTAAAAAATAATATGAGAAAGTAATTTTTCCACTTTGATATATCATTTCTTTTAAACGTCCAAAATGTATTTATTATGTAACTAGGATTAATCATTAATTTATTGTCCATTGATGTTTTGTGAATTAGCAATATTGACATTTATTCCCCCTAGCGAGTTGTTAAATTAATCTATACAGAAAAGAATAATTTGATTTTTTTTTAATCCGAATGATATGTGCTTTAACGTGGGAAACCATTTAACTCAATTTATCGATACAAATACTGAAAACCAGGAATTAATTATTGCACACGAGACCCACTGCCATTTTTTAAAAATCGAGACGGTCCAGTTCTTTACCATGAGGGGAATATCATTTAGCAGTTTAAATTAGCAAATACAGATCTAATTGCAGAAACATGGGATCCTAGGTTGGTATAATTGGTAATAAAAAAGACATAGCATGGGGTGTGGAGATTCCAAGTCTTCATCTGGCCAGACACCAAGAGCGGGACAGCAACAAGCACAGCCCAGAGGACCAAACAAATTTGATCGGGTATGTACAGTTAATATTTATCTTATGTTAAATTTCTCTTCATTTCTGGTTCAAATATTATTTAGATTAATTTCCTTCAATGCAGAAAAATATGACAACTGTTTATACATGCAGATTTAATTTCTGTGTTGTCTTCTGACACGGGAATTGTATTTTTAATAATACCAGAGAGAACAGACAATGCCTTAGAAAACTATTTAGTCAATTAGGCATACACATAGCATTGCTAGTACGCCTTATGATACATTGCTTTTAGCCGGTTCTGTATGTGAACATTATAATGTAATTTAAGTGTGATTTATGTATGTTTGTTTAAATTTTTAATGTATATACGTAACTTGTTTCACATTAAATTTGGCTTGTAAAAAGGCAGGCGACAGAGGCATGGATTCTGAAATAGAACAGCCAAAAGGACCACCTAAATTACACACCAGCGAATGGACTAATAAACAAAACACTCATTTTCCCGAAAGTTCCCACACCACTGAAGGGATCAATGCACAAAATATGCAGGTTTCTGTAGAACAGGGTGGTGGTACGGTGAGATGAGTGGTCATAGACAGGTTGTGGTGGAGACTGCATTTTTGAAATTTTATGTTCCTTTTTGTTGTTGTTTTCACATTTTTCTTCAGTTAATGAACATTAAACTACATCGACTATTTTCTATTTAATAGCCGATACAAACAAAAACCCGGAAACAGTTTGCTATACATATAACACGTATTTTTTTTTCTTTTGAGCAAAAATCGAATTTTTTGCATAGAATAACCCACCTGCTCGAATTAAAAAAACCCAAAACCAATTAATATTTTTGTGTAATCTGCATGCATTTTGAGTACTGATTACTCTAGATGCAATTTTTTTTTCAGAATATTGAAACAAATGGTTATTCGCACTAAATCTTATATTATTCACAACTGCATGGCGTTAGGTGTAAATTTAAAAATAGTCAAACATATAAGTAAATTAAAAAACCAAATTTTCATAAACGGAAATTTAGGAAAGTGTTTTAATTAATTAAATCGCGTTATTGTCAGGCCTGGCAAAAAGAAATTGATTAGTACTGATATAAATATTTGACTAACAGTTTTGTTTTAGTTTGAAAAATATTTAGGTCTTCGGCTTCTAGCAACAGAATATTAGTTAGATCAAAGTGATATATGATTATTATATTATAGTGCACGTGTACTGGTTAGATATTTTTACGCACATTTATTAGAAAGTTGGGAGTGTACATGTAGATTCCATAGTTATTTTCATTAGTAATTTCATTATTTTCACGTTTAAACAGCTTTCAGAGATTGACAACCAATCAGCTAAATCGGTGACGGGCAAAGACCCTTCACTTGCGGGTTCGGTAAGACACGAGCAATATAGATATCCCTTGTTTCCCAATTTATCCCTGCTTATTGCATAACAGTCATTCAAGCTTATAATTGCATATTACTGCATGTTATAATATATTGTTAGTAAACATTTCAAGTCTTCTTATTATGCATTTTGTATCATGCACCATTCATCACCTCTAGATTTCATTGCTTGGCAGTTTCTGGTCTTGATGACTTCAATCAACTACAATTTGAGAGGTTAAATGGCATGCTTTAATTCTAGCCTCTTTAATTGTACCCAGCAAATTAAATTTAAGTCGTCGCGATATTGTAATGTGGCGTTGCATATGTAGTGTGTGTGTGTGTGTGCATATATGACACACACAACGCGGAGATATATATATTTGACGTTACTAATGCTTCATATTAGAATATCTCACTTAACGATAGCTAAAACGTAATAATTGACGAGGTCTTCTTTCCATTTCTCGCCAAGCGAGACATGAGATTTAATTTGCTGGAAGCTTTCATTTAAAAACGAACGACCTTCATTCCCACACCCTCACAATGTCAGGGGTCCTTGTCCACACTTGTTCCAATGACAAGTGTGGAAACAGGACCCCTGACATTGTGAGGATGTCATTCCACGGTTACATACCCGTAGCCAGGGGGATTCGAGGGGTTCGGACGAACCCCCCTTGAAAACCAATAAGCACTGTTAAACTCGCAATTCAGACTGAAGTCTGACTATTAAAGTGTAAAAACCATGACTTTCTGAAATGAAAAAAAGTGCCAGGTAATGGTCAGATTGAAGGATTTTGCACCATACACCCCAGACCCTGACCGTGAAGTCGCTTTGCGAGTCGACGTAACCTCCCCCTTTGAAAATTTCTGGCTACGGGCATGATATGAAACAATTATGAAACAATGATTGACAGAAATTTGATGCATTTAGGCACTGAAAATACGGAAAGTCTTCGAAACATACATGCATGTATACAAGTTAGTAGTTATTCCTAACGTCGGATTGATGATCTATTATGATTTGTTTGGATTTGAGTACTTCTTTTTACTATATTGGTTCTCGGACTTCCTATATTTTGGTTTGAATGTTACTGATCAGACGTAACTCCTTGAAATGTACACTGTAAAAACTGAGTGTTTAAAAATTAAACACAAAATTGCAACAGATTAAAAACACATTAACATGTTTATTT
>JARWCS010385497.1:0-17578 GCA_034783895.1 Geukensia demissa
TCATAATGACATGAAAAAGGCGGAACCGGTCGACGGAATAGAAATGATTCGAAACAACCGTATTGAATGTCCTCATCTCAATCCTTATCAGAAATAAAACAATAGCATTTAATCGCATTTTTCAAAGTCTAATGAAAACTCTCAAGAGCATCTTGACTTTCAGGATGATAAGTTGACTTGTACTGTTTAATACATAAATCATGCATCCTCTGTTGAAAAAAAAACACCAGACATGAATTTTGAACCTTGATCTGACTGAACTGACTTTGGAAGACCAAAAAGAGTAAAATATTTAAGAAGTGCCTTAATAATTGTCTTAGCCTTGATATTTCTTAAAGTGTTGCATCAGAAAATCTTGTAGCAACAGATATAGTAGTCAACATATACTAATTACCAGACATTGTCTTATGTAGCGGACCAACACAATCTATAATAATTAATTCCACGAAAGCTGGCATTGGTTTAAAAGGGGCCTTAGGTATAGACTGGTTATGTTTCTCAACTACCTGACAAGTGTGACAAGATTTACAAAATTCGGCAACATTCTTCTTAAGCTTAGGCCCATAAGAAATATTTAAGATTATCTGATACGTCTTATTAATACCAAGATGACCTGACAATGGGGAAGCATGTGTCATACTTTGAATATCTGAACGATTAACACTCGGAACAACAATCTGATAATGAACGCCCATTCATCACTAACAGGAACATCAGGCGGTCTCCATGTGAATACCATTTTTGACAAAATAGCCAACAGGTCATTGCATACTATAAACACCATCATAGGCATTTTTAAAATAAACACGAAATGGTCAGGGTCCTTATGCTGCTCACTGATAAGTTGCGACCATGAAATATTATGACTGGGCCCTGACAAATCTTCACACAAAGAATTATACCCACCAGAAAAAGGTGAACCGTCATTCACGCCACTGAAAACTTTCCCCCAAAAAGTATCACCAAAACTTATATCACCAGAATGATCCATCCTGAAAATCTCAGAAACTACATTCCTACTCTGAGCTCGAGTAACTGCACAAGCAAGGTACAGACTAGGAATGTCTTGTTCAATAAGACTCTCTTCATCAGTACATGTACTCGGCCTGTCAGTTACAGCTGGATTAATAACAATCTTGTGACCAGCTAAATCATAACCAATAAGAGGATGTACACCATTAAAATTCGATGAACATCTAATGTGCAAAATCACAGGTCCAGAAACAAAATCAGACGATAAATACACATTATGGAGCGGAACTGGAGGATAACTAGACAAATCTACACCCTGAATAAGTGCAATTGTTCCCGTTGAAGAACTATTTGAAAACGGCAAAACATCTGCCAACAGAAGAGACTCGGAGGCACCAGTATCTCTCAAAATCTTAACAGCGGTAGCATATGAGAAATCACTAGAAAATGACATAAATCCATTATGCATAAATGGTTTTAAAAAGCTCCATAATTGTATCAGAACGAGACTTGGCCTTAACCTCAGAAACTGTCCTGTGCACACTATCTCCAAACTGTGACAAAGACTATACAGAGGTAAGGAAACCTGTGGGCTTCGATCCACTATGATTTTAATCATCTTGTTTTCTTTCCAACTTAAAACATTCGGATAATTAAATGGCCTTCTTTCTTACAAAAATAATAGACTGACTTGGAAAATGAAGGTGTTTGCAGTTACGTAAATGCAGTTGACGCCTTCTGTGTAGATTTTAAATATGAACTCTGATTTAAATTTTGAAAATTTTGATTTTCACTTCTGGGTGGACGTGAATTTGACTGGTTTTGGGAGTTGAATGATTATCGTTAGGGATACGATACTGGTGAACTTCCCGGGATGATATGGATATCACCCTGGCGGGATGATATGGTTGCTACACCTTCACATGTATCTTCTATGCAGAATTCCCATATTTCTATATTGTTTTGTTAGTCATTTATTGTTATATGTTCACCATTTTTGCATTAGATTATGTCGATTGTCGTGTTTTATGTATAGTTTCATATTTTGTATTTCGGGGCCTTTTACAGCTTATGGTATGGACTCTAGTTCATTGTTGAAGGCCATAATGGGACCTGTAGAAGTTTAAATTATACTATCACTTGGTGGGTGGCTGTCTCATGGACAATCATGCCACATCTCCTACTTTTATATTATTTTAAAGTTTAATTGCATCTATAGAAAATAAATCAAAAACGGTATATCACAGCTAAACTTTTATAGTAATTAAGCTCGTACATTGAAACACAACCCATTGGGACTTGTCACTTACTCGAATAAACTTATACATAAAGTTAATCTTCATAACACTATTTCAAAACCTTTAAATATTGTCTTTTTGGTATTAACATAGACTCTCTTGTAAATAATTTACACCAAAACTAATTTCAGTCATAGTTTTGTCAGTTTTTTGGCCTTCATGGTGTCGATACTTTTTTTTTAATTTGGCACTTGCAGAGCACCTTGTTTTCTTTCGCTATCAATGATATTCTTACACTAAATCCAACCGGACATGATTTGATTGATTTCGTAGCTTGAGAAAACCAGGTTAATTATCAACCGTGTTTGGTTTTTGGACCTGCTGTCAGAAACAGCAAGTACTTTTTCGAGGTCGGTACATCTTGTTGTATCTTGTTTTATTTGTTATCGCCTGCGTACTATGTATCGACTTCAAAAGTTGAATCTTATACAGTTGTGTTTAAAGTTTTGATTAAGTGCCGTTTTGTCACTCCACTGTCCAAGGTAAAGGGGAGGGTTGAGTACTCACAAACACGTTCAACCCCGTCACATACGTTATGTGCTGGTCCCAAGCCAGGCCCCTGTAATCTAGTGGATTTCGATTTTTTGTTTAAGTGTTATCTGTTTTTCATTATTTACTTATTTTGCCGATAGTTGTTATGTTTAAATATAATCACATTTTATTATATGGGGCTTTTTACAGTTTTCTGTAGGGTTTGGACATGTGTCGAAGGCTTTAGGACAACCGGTAGAAGTTTTAGATTTACGCGTTTATGAAGGATGTCTATGGAAAATCATACCTCATCTGCTTTTTCTTAAGTTTTTTCGCTGAACAACGGAACGGAAACACCCTAGTCTTCCTCATACCTTGATCTTCATTTCAATTTAGACAATGGAGGAAGGGTTCACTCAAAACTATATGACAAACGAGATAACTTCATCTTTCCAATTGGCAACTTCTCGTTCATTGGCAGTAACATTCTAGCTTTCCCGGTGTATGGCGTACACATCTCTCAGCTCATATGGTTTTCAAGAGCATGTGTCCAATACAGCCAGTTTCTCCAAAAGAACTGGGTCGTTGACACAAAAACTGCCCAGACAGAGATATGTTGCTTCACGTTTAAAGTCACCACTCCAGAAATTTTACGGTCGACACCACAATCCTGTTGGCCTGTATGGAATATCCGTTTCACAGATGAAGAATGGCCCTTTACTGTGAAGTTGTGGTGTAAGTCAAAAACAGCCGTTCGCTTTCTCCGCCTGGAGGTTTTGCTGCCATGAAACACTCATCTTTACGCCGAAAAGACTAATACCGGATTAGAAAATTGACAATGTGGTGGGTGTTTTTAAAGAGGCAGGGATTGGTTACCCTTCCGGACCATCGGAGACCCCCCGTTTTTGATGGGATCCGCATTGTTCATAGTTATAATATAAAAATAGGAGATGTGGCATGATTGTCCATGAGACAGCCACCCACCAAGTGACAGTAGAATTTTAACTTCTACAGGTCCCATTATGTATGTTTTGTTTTAGTTTTATATGTATGTGTGTTATGTTCCATCTTGTTTGTGTTCTTGAGATCGTGAGAATTGTGGTTCTAAGTATCGAAACAATATGTCTACAAACTGTTCATGACGATTTAGTTTTGAAAGGTGATGCACGGAAAATAAAATAGACAGGTACCGGTCTAAGCTAGAAAGACCTTAATAATCAAAAGACATACAAGAAGGTCTTCCCAATTTCTTAACCGGTCATTAACAGTCACTACCAATGACGGGACTTCAGCTCCGATCAAAGGACTTCCGTTGACGATTTACCTGTCAGGATCATTTCTTGTGACCCCTTCTGGTCAAGTGACACCCGTAACGTTTTCCCTGACTTTTCTTATCTTTAAATGTTTAACAATCATTGCACGATATTATACACAGAAACCACCAAACCACTTTATTATTTCTGAAAAAATGATTATTTGGTTGTCCTTTGAAGAAATTGCAAACTACTTGACGGGCCATAAGGGGATTTTTCTAAATTTCTTAAAAAATGATTAGCCATTTGAAATGATTTAAAGTGCTAATAATTATTGGATGGTTCTCTCTAAATATTCTGTTTTTTTTTCCTGCCAAATAAAATTCAGAATGGTTCTCACAGTTGTTTTGGTCTGACAAAAAACTTTAAAATGGAAAAAATGGTTAGGATTGAGTGACATAATTTGGTCAAGTTCGCGATCAATGACTAAAGCAATTGAAGAAAAGTCCCTAGCAACAAAGCATTAGGTTTTCTGAAACGAAATTTAAAAACAGCTAACAAACTTGTCGTGTTATTGTATAGTTTCACATTTTGTATTTCGGGGCCTTTTACAGCTTCCGTTATGGTATGGACTCGGGTTCATTGTTGAAGGCCATAACTGTAGAAGTTTATATTCTACTGTCATTTAGTGGGTGGCTGTCTCATGGAAAATCATGCTACATCTCCTATTTTTATATTAATACATGTTGGAGGTTAAAATTACTGTCCCAGTGAATGCCTTTTTGTTACATATACAAAAAAGTCTCTAACTTCATCTAAACATGAAGCATAAATATACTTATCAAAAAAACAAAAAATAAACTTAAATTAATTTTTTACAGCAATTTTAAAGAAAAAACTGTTACACATGTGACTGATAAAACCAAACTGCAGTTAATACCTGTGGTCCTGGATTGGCAACAATTTTGGCTTCAAACATGACAGTTTGGCCAACGTCAACAGTCTGGAATTTGGGTTTCTGTATAAAGGATGGAGCCAACCATTCTGGTTCTTCTACTGTCTCCTCTGGAGCTAAAAAATTAATCAGCTGTGAAATTATTTTATTTCTATTTTTTTTTATATCAAGCGTGCAGAAAAAAGTAAAAAAGTTTAAAAAGAATTTTCATGACAAGAGAAACAAATTTCTATTTTGTTCTTGTAAATACAAATAAGCTTATTTTGGCTAAAAAATTTACCACTTACCCCATCCCTCTAACAATTTTTCACTAAAAGGAAAACTGAAAAAAAAACCACTCCAAATCACAATAAATTATTCAGAAAACCCTGGTCCCCTTGGACATTCCATGATCTCCTCCTAGAAAATACCATTCTAATTGACAGGTAAACTAAATTTGTGACAGTAAAATCCACAAGCCCTCAAAGCTCAAAATACACCACAGTTATCTCCTAAATATGAATGGAAGTGTTTTAGCTAAATTCTACCAATATTGATTACATCCATCATACCTAGGACAGTCAGGTCACAAGTTGTTGTTGCTGTTCCAACATCATTCTTGGCCACGACTTTGTACTGTCCGGCATCTTCAGGGTACACATCAGTGATGAACAGCGTACATACGTCACCTTCATACGATACTTGGAATTCCTCAGACGGGAATATCATTTCCTCTCCTTTGTACCATGTGACAGTTGGGCGTGGCAGTCCTGTGACTTTGCAGACCAGTTTGGCTTGGCTGCCATCCTGAGCAGACATGTCCTGTAGATATTGGACAATTTCTGGTGCTTTGGTCTCTTCTTTTTCTTCAACAGCTGAAAATTATTTATTTTAAAAAATTTAAACTTTTTTCCTAAAATAAATGTGTTAAACATATCTATATAAGTTTTGATTTTGGTAGATATCAAGTTCTTTGTTTTTTGGTCCAAAGGTATTTTCAATTGCCAAAATTAGATACCAACATAAGATTGACTAAGTTCAATTGTTTAAGAGCACAAATATTTTACCCATTTAACAAAAACCTATGAGCAAACTCATTAAATGACCCCCACACCTGTTCCCTACAATGGTAACAGTAGTCCCTGAATTATCTCCCTTCAGAAGCATCTGACGTCAATTATCTTTCTCTACATATTGTGCCTTCACTTCTTTCTCTACATATGGTGCCTTCATTTCAAATAAAGTTTTATCAGAAGGTGTGATTCCAAAATATCCCCACACACTTTGTTTGGCAGGGTACAACTATATAGCAATTTTTTTCCTGATTTGTTTGTCTGTTTGTTTGATGAGCTTTCCGTCACTCTCAACGATAAAGGATCTATTATTACGGTATATAACAGTGGTTGGTTTACTGGTGAAGAACTTAACATTGCTATAGTTACAGTCATTAAAGTTATATCTAACTTTTGAATTGTCTTGTGAGAAATAAATCAATATGGGCTCATTTATAATGAAAAAGCCCAAAAATCGCTGGGTATTCTTTGTCGAGTTTTGTTTATACTTTTACTCTTAGCAAAAATCGTGCATTAGTTGTGAGGTGTCACAAGACAAACTTTAAATGAGCCCTATCAGGAAAATTGATAATTGACGTACTAATAGTGACAGGAGGTTCTGGCTTTTCTTCTTCTTGTACAATCTCTTCTTCAATCTCTTCAGAAGAAACAGATAAAGATCTTCTTTCTTCATCAGATATTCTCTCTTTCTCTTCTTCTAAAAGAATGATAAAATATAAATTCTTGTTATCAGGTTCAAAAAGAATTCTTGCCAGATTGTAATATGTTAAAAATCAACAAAAATAATATCTGGAACAAATGGACTGTTTATATTCCAAAAATGTGGTTTAAAATATATATATAATGAATTTGATTGTTTATCAAGATATCTTAAAATCAATGTTGTAATAATCATAACTGGCATTTTTAGAATCATGGTTTCATATGAAAACTTATGTCTTTTACATGACAAATCTGTACCAATATGTACAAGAAAATGGCTAGATTAAAAATGTCCCAGGTGGATTACATAAGTTTCCACCCTCTTCATGGGGAAGTCTGACTTCCATGTTTGTGTTAGTCTTTTTGCTTTCTGTATTATGATCTATCTTTGTTCAACATTTGATTTATTTCTAAATATACAACATCCCATTAACAGAAAAATACATTTGGTGGTAAAAAACTTGCAAGAGAAAGTGAAAGAGAACCGAAGAGCCAGGACAAAAGGGGAAAGTTGAAAGACATGGCAATCTCAAGACCACGAACAAGATGGAACATAATACATATATATATATATATATAATTAAAAAAATTTGTAGTAATGGCATCATGCCAAATATTGATAAAAGAACAATTATATTTGACTAATATCGATTATTTGAAGACACAAGATATTATCCTAAATATCTAAGCATTGTATAAAGTACCACATAATGGATATATTTCTTTTATAATAGATGTTATACCTACCTGTAGTGAGCCTCTCTTTCTCTGACAAAGTTTCAACCAATGAAAATTCAGCTTCCACATCTTGAGCTTCTGAAATATATAATAATTCAATTTTGAAAAAATAATACAGAAAAAGATATAACAAATGTAATGTCAAAAAACAACAAGGAAAAAATATAATAAACTCTACTTCTAAATACAACAAAGAAAAAAAATCTGCCAAATAACTATCCTAATTAAGAGCAAACCCCTATATTTCAAATTCTATATCAAATTAATAAAAACAAAAGTTAACTCAATATAATTTAATATTTTGTTGTCACCTGTTAATCAAACTATTTTTATCAAATGCTTTGAATTAAAGAAAAAAATGTTATTAAAGTAAGAAAATTAGTTTGAGTGAGAAAAGAGTTGGACTAAACAAATTGTGATTCTTCTAAATAAGTAAAATTAGTAAAAAAATTATACATATAAAAAATCAGTTAAAAAATAACATTCCCTAACAAGCTAGCCATCCAGTAGCTTTTTCCATTTGTAATAAGCACACATTTTATCTGAAGCAATATTTATTTCAATTAATATAGCTTATCCAAATATGTGAATTCACTCCTGACAGAAAAAAAAATGAATTTTATAACATGCTTTTCTGATAAAAAACCAACAGTGAATAGCACCAACATGCTTAAGTTTTACCAAATTTATCTCCATAAAAGCAACACTTGATGTTTTTCAAATATGGTGAGACTTTGTACAACAACAGATAGTTAAAACCACTCTTCAACTATCAAAATACTACCATTTCATCATTTAGCATGTGCTGTACATTTCCAGGTTACAAACTGTACAATGTTTCAAACATGCTTTTCTGCACAAACAGGACAGACGAAAGACATAAAACCTTATCAAGGGTGTTTGTGTGGACAAAACTAACAACGTTGTGATTCACTTGATACAGAAAGCCTAAATTATTTCTTATATTACTAAAAACTTCAGAAACGATCTGATATCCTGTCTTTTATGAAAAGTTTCACATTTTGTATTTTCAGGGCCTTTTACAGCTTCTGTTATGGTATGGACTCTGGTTCATTATTGAAGGCCATGATGGGACTGCTTAAAGTTTAAATTCGACTGTCATTTGGTGGATGGCTGATTTATGGACAATCATGCCACATGTCCTATTTTTATGTTAATAATGAAAATATTAATCAAATATTTTTAAACAGAAATCAAAATCGACAGAGAATCAAAACTTACAAACAACGAGCTTGTGACTATTTATGAATTTTCATCAAATAGATGATTCAACTCCCACACATTTCAGATCAATATAATTTTTTAGTCAAACAATGATCTCAATGATATTGAACATCTATTCATCCATAAAACAAGAAAAATTTACAAGAAGTTTAAGAATTATTTCCAAAATAATATAAAAGTTTTTACAATAAAACTTAATTAAATAAGTATTTTTGCAGTTTATGGATGGTTGTATTTATTTTGATAACACTAAGCTTAGGGTAAGGCAATGGGAATCACTTCATGCTATCAGACATGCAAACATTTCATAAACTTGACTTTTATGTCTCAAAGACACTACCAAAAAATTCATAGAAAATAGTTTTGTTAAAAGTGAAATTTTATGAAAAGAAAAATACTTATTCAAACCATGATGCCAAGAAAAAGCTGTGCATTAGCTTATTACAAGTCCAAAGCAAACACAGCTTTAAAAATATAGCACTTGACTCTAAGAAAATGTGTTTATCCTTTACAATAACGTTGCTCTATAAGATAAGTTTTACACTATCTAACCACAAGAAGAAACACTTCCTTTCACAATAGTGTTTATTTCTACCAAAAACTAACAACCCAAAGGTGGCAGCTTATGAAAATGATTTAAAAAATAAAACATGTTTAAAAATAAAATTAAAAAAACCTTTTCCCTATAATCAAACACAGATTCAAAAAGTCAAGTGCTTCTGTTGGTCTACTACCTGTGTCAAAAACTGGTTTGAATTCTTGGAGGGTTGAAACCTCTGATGGAGAGACTTCAATGTCAGAAATTTGTATTTCATATTTAATTTTTTTCTCACTTGAAATAACCAAATCACTAGGTGCTGTTTCCTCTGCTGCTTCTGATATTTCAGCCTCTTCAGGTTTCTCACCTTTTGTTTCAATGACAATTTCTGAAATTTCGGGTTTCTCCTTTTCAACAGTGATTTCAGAAACCTCTGGTTTTTCTTCAGAAATGATTTCAGTAATTTGAGTTTCCTCAGCTGCTAAAGAGATTTCCATTTCTTCAGCTTTTTCAGCTTCTGTCTCAATATGAATCTCAGACACACCTGGTTTCTCCTTTACAACCGAGATTTCACTAATTTCGGGTTTCTCTGAGGGAATCATTTCACTAACTTCAACCTCTTCAGTTGCTAGAGTGATTTCTTCCTCAGGCTTTGCTTTTTCTGGTGTAATTTCAGCAACTTCAGAAACTTCCTTCTCGGGAACAACTTCAGGCACAAATTCTCTCTCTGCTTTTACAGAATCTGAAACTTCCTCTTCTGTCTTTATAACTGTCTCAATGTCCACTTCAGAAACACTAGGCTTTTCCTTCTCAACCTCAACTTCCACAATTTCTGGCTTTTCCTTTTCTGGAAGTATTTCTGTAATTTCGATTTTCTCAGTCTCTACAGAAATTTCAGCTTCCTCTGGCTTTTCAGCTGTCATTTCCATGGTAAGTTTTGAAATTTCGGGTTTCTCCTTTTCCACTGTAATCTCAGTAATTTGTGGTTTTTCTTCAGGAACAATTTCTGTAACTTCTGTTTCCTCAGGTACCATAGCAATTTCAGTTTCCTGGGGTTTCTCAACTTCTGTTTCCACCATTATTTCTGAGATTCCAGGTTTCTCCTTTTCAACTGTGATTTCAGTAATTTCTGGTCTTTCTTCGGGAATAATTTCAGTCACTTCAGTTTCCTCAGCAGCCAAAGAAATTTCCGACTCTTTGGGCTTCTCTGCCTTTGTTTCGATGACGATTTCTGAAATTTCGGGTTTCTCTTGTTTCACACCGATTTCAGTGACCTCTGGCTTTTCTTCAGAAACGATTTCAGTAACTTCAGTTTCCTCTGCTGCTACTGATATTTCAGCCTCTTCGGGTTTCTCAGCTTTTGTTTCAATGGCAATTTCAGAAATTTCCGGTTTCTTCTTTTCAACAGTTATCTCGGTAATTTCAGGTTTTTCTTCAGAAATGATTTCAGATACTTCTGCTTCCTCAGCAGCTATAGAAATTTCAGTTTCTAATACCTGTGATTTGGTTATTTTTCCGTCACTTATTTCATGTAATTGTATTGAAATCTGACTTTGAGCCTCCTCCTCAAGAGGAGATATGATCTCTTCAAGCTGTGTCTCATCTGGGATAGAAGGTGAAAACAAGAGGATAAGATATCTACTAAAGGAGGCATGCTTTACTTGTACTGGAGAACTTCAAACTTTTGTTTATCATAGGAAGGGGACATTAAACCGAAGGTCAAGATAAAAAAATTCAATAAGGGTGTCATGCATAATTTGAAAATGGAAAATCTACATGGTGTAAACTATAACTTATCTAGGAAAACTTGGGTTGTAATGCAAAAACGGTATAGATCTGATTCATTCAGGTAAATAAACTGAAAAACATTTTAAAACCATGTCAAAATAATGTACATATGTAACTTAAGGAAGAAAAGGGCTGAAAATGCAATGCTCTGTTTAAATCTGTCATACTGCAAAAAACCCAGTCTTTTTGTATATCACTTTATGGGTTTACCTAAACTGACTACAAAGTTTATGTTATGTTCAGTGGTAAAGTGGCCAGAGAAGACCATGTTGAATTTGCTCTGAACTGGATCTTTATTAAGTAAAGTTTGTTTCACTGAGCTGAGTCTCTCACTTTTTATTAGATTTAGGAAAATCTCTTGGAAGAATCCTCATAATTCTTATTAAACTCAAGAAAGAAAAAGTTGCGGTAACTTTTGTATATTTTGAAATGTACATACATATTCTTAGTTTTTCTCCACTCATATGGAAAATTGAGAAATTTTGTTGTTTTCCATTATTATAATTTTGGCTTGCAGCATTGGTGACTTTTAGAAAATGTAAAATATTTTGATTGATTTTTATCAATTGACATATATCTATGCAAAACGTTTGAAAAAAATAAGCTTGGCGGTACCAGAAATGCAAGAATTTAGACGTCATCAGAACTTAAATTTTCACAAAAATCAACAATTTCCACATGAGCATAATAGCAACAATGACACCTGAGATACTCCAAACACCAAATTCTATTGCCAGTAAGATATTTAAATCTATTTCTAAATTTCTTTTTCAGATTGTGTTATTGCTTTTAGAAATAATAGCCAAAACATTAGAGATTCAGTTCAGTAAAGCTAACTTAAGTGTAAATGCATGTAAATTCAGATAAAATTAAGATGTTTGACATCAATGAATAATAATGAATAATAAGGAGATGGGTTCTATGTGCAAATATTAAAGACTTTTCCCAGTTGCTTGATTAAAGGATTTCTTAAACACACACTGTACATACCTTGCCTGTTGGCATAAAGAAGTATTTGTGCTGATGCAAAAATAGGCAAGAATAATATCTTTAATATTCTTACATTATTTTGCAATTGCACAAAACGAAAATCTGTTTGTTTGATTTGGGTTTAACGCTACTTTCAACAATATTTCACTCAAATCACGGCGGCCAGTTATACTGGTGGAGGAAACCAAAGTACCCGGAGAGAACCACCAATCTTGGGCAGGTAATTGACAAATCTTATCACGAGCAATGCGAGTTAAACTAAACCTGTTTTTGTATGGTACAAAGTCAGGCAAGAACTCACGCCTTATATGTGATAGGCTACAGTTATATGTACAGGCTAAGTTTAAATCAACAACCTAAACCACTCATCCACCCAGGTCCCCCCCAAAACGAAAAACGAAAATGTTTGTACACTGTATTGTGTTCATTTAGGAAAAAAGAAGGCACTATCATGTACTATTTCAAATGTTTATACAACTTCTGGACTAGTCATTTTTTACTTTAATTTTTTATTTTATTTCCTGTACATATTATATATATGTATATATAAATACATTTTGTAAAACCATTTCTCGGATACTGATGGTAGTAATCCATACGTCTAGAAGTTGTATAAAAACTTTAAAAAAAACTCCAACATTGCATGCAAATTAACCAACCTTTATGTTTGTCCTCAATTTCAAACTGGAAGTCAGCAGATGTCTCCTCTCTTTGTTCTGTTGGTTGCTCTGGAAGAGTTGTGAAATATACCAACAATAATAATTAGCCTGTTGTACAAATGAAAGTCTAAAACATAATGATTTCTGCTTGCAATTGCCAAATCAATCCAAAAATTTCTATTTTTGCAAACAGGTGTGATGCAATAAGAAGATTAAACTATTATGTTTGACATATTGTGATTAATGGAATGAAATACGAGGTGAAAAGAAAAAAAAATACTGTTATGGTTCTGCTATCTTAAACCCAATTCAAAACCCCTCTATTCTACAAACCAGATGAGTTTTTTTGTCTACTGCAGATTGAATTGTTGTCCTACTACTAAAACAGTTTGATAGTTGAACAACATGGACTATCAAATTATCAATCGCATATTATTTGTCAATAAATTGATGATACAAAAAATTGTCCAATATGCCTATATATTTTTATTTGAAATTTTAATGTTGTGTCTCAAGGTCCCAACAGATCACAAATTAATGAAAAGATTTCGCAACACAATTTACGATTTTTTACTACACGAGATAATCAACTGTTACTTGGATTATAATTGATGGAAGAAACATCACTATCATCTTTACAGTACATGATTGTAAACTAACCTTCTTGTGTCTCTTGAATTTCAAACTGGAAGTCGTAGGATACATCTTCTTTTTCTTCAACTGGTTGTTCTCCAACAGCTGTAAAAATGTAAAATGCATACAATGTTTGTGTATTGTTAAAAAAAACACAATGCAAACCCTTTAAAAATTTCTTAATTTTCAAATTATACAAAATATTTTTATACAGCGAGTAAAACAATCTGCTGTAGAACATAAAATGCACTAGATTTTTTTTTCTGAAAAAAAGAATATCCTCTAATTTAAAAAAAAATAAAAAATAAAAAAGTGTCATCAACAATTTAAAGTTCAATAGAATGATATCAAATATAATAAAAACTATTAAAAGGGCAATTCCTCATGCAGAAACATGCTCTTTCAAAAAAGACAGATGTTAAATTAACTATTTTCAGTAAAATTTAATTTTAACAACTGCTTCAACATCTCGTGCTTGGAAATGACAAACAGAAACTATTTAGTGTCGACAGTATTCAAAATTCTGTGCAAATTACTAAGAAGTCAGAACAAGCTGGGAAAATTAATTTATCCACAGTATTTTACTATGAGCTCAATTTAAAACTTGATGCACTGTTAGTCAGAACAGTTTTAAACTTGTTTACAACTGGTTCAGAAAAACACACAAACTTCAAAATGCATTAAAAAGGTGAATTTATCCTCAATATCTTGGCAAGAATAAGCTTTTCAGCCATTCCTTCATGCACTGGCGTTTAACAAGGGAGTGGATGGAAGGTTCAACCAAGTCAAATAAACAGTAATTCATCTTCATTTGTAAATAGGACAATTAACTTTTGTAGATTCATATCCTTTCTACCCCCTTGAAAATTGGCCCACCCTGTTGTTTGTTTCTATAACAGTTTCTGAAGTCTAACACTGGATTGTGCAGAATATTTCACTTTTGCCTCTATTGTCAATCAACTTCAAACAGACTGGTGTCATGATTTTACAAGTAGTTCTTTGGTAAATGACAGAAAGGGGAATAAACTACCAAAACACAATGATGAAAACATTATTAAAGTTTTTTATACTGACTTTTGTCATTATAAAAACCCAGGCAAACAACCCTTAACCAACAAAATCATATCGATTTGTCTTTTAATATCTTTTTTCTAAGAACCCTCCCACCCAGCAAATAGGGAGCTTGAATGTGAATCTACTAATAGAGTTAAATTGACCTGAAAAAATATGACTGGAATGTTACTTATCATCTAACGATTACCCACTTCTTAATCATGGCTTATAAAAGGCAAAAATTGTTTTCAATTCCTCTTATTGAAATAAGAAATGGAGATAATTTGTATAATACTTGGTTTCAAAATCTCAATTTCTTATTTCTGGTTAAAGAGCCGATACAAATTCATTTCTTTCAAAGTACATCAAACTTTTCTTACTCAAACTCTTCATTACATTTGGCTAAAATTAAGATCTTTGACAACAATGAATAAATGAAAAACACATTAAACATTTCTGTGGGTTTAAATCAAATAATAGTAATTGGCCACTTTTATTCTTACACTAAGTGATACCCTTATCCTTCCTTTCCCTCTTAATGCTGTTATTTAATAATGCAAAAGCTCTTATTCATGCTGCCCGCTTATTAGCTTTAAAATGCCTAACAACAAACTTGTAGCTGCAGGCAAATACCTTCTTCAATTTTGACACCAATGGCTTGTGTCTTTTCAACTTCTTCAATTAGAGGAGCTTTAGGATGAAGTTTATCGATTTCAGCAATAATAGGTGTAGGGAAACCAGTAAGAGAGATTTCTTCAGGTTTTTCAGGTTTGGTTACAATCTCCACTTTTGATATTCCACGTTGCTCTTTTTCTTCTGATAAATCGGTTATTTGTGGTTTTTCTTCTGATACAAATTCAATCACTTTAATATCTTCTGATTCCATTTTGATTTCTGTTTCTTCTGGCCTTTCAATATCAGTTTCGATAGAAATTTCTGAGATTTCTGGTTTAATATTTTCAATTGTTATTTCTGAAATTTCTGGTTTCTCTTCTTCAACAACTTTAGTTTCAACGGTTTCTTCTATTTCAGTAGTCTCCTTGATTTCCTCTGGTTTTTCTGTCTCACTCAAAATGTTAACTGCTGATATTTCATGTTTCACTTTGTCTTCAGGAATTTCAGATATTTCTAGTCGTTCTTCAAATACTTCAGTCACTTCAATTTCTTCTGTCTCCAGCTTGGTCTTTGTTTCTTCTGGTAATTCAACCTCAGTTTCAAAAGAAACTTCTGAAATTTCTGGCTTGACCGTTTCAACTGTGATTTCTGTTATTCCCGGTTTTTCTTCTTCGATAATTTTAGTTTCAACTATTTCTTCAACTTCTACAGTCTCGGCAATTTCCTCTGGCTTTTCGGTATCAGCCATTATCTTTACTTCCGATATCTCATGTTCAACCCTTTCTTCTGGAATTTCAGATATTTCTGGTTTTTTATCAGATACAAACTCAGTCACTTCAATCTCTTCTGACACCAGCTTTGTTTCTGTTTCTTCTGGTTTTTCAAAATCAGTTTCAATAGAAACTTCTGAAATGTCTGGTTTGACTGTTTCAACTGTGACTTCTGTAATTCCTGGTTTTTCCTCTTCAACTACTTTAGTTTCAATTGTTTCCTCAATTTCTGCAGTTTCGGCAGTTGCCTCAGGCTTTTCAGTCTCAACCACTTTCTTTATTTCTGAAACCTCATGTTCAACTGTTTCTTCAAGAGTTTGAGATATTTCTAGTGTTTCTCTTGATACAACTTCAGTCTCATCAATCTCTTCTGTCTCCAATTTAATTTCTTTTTCTTTTGGTTTTTCAACCTCGGTTTGAATAGTGACTTCTGAGATTTCAGGTTTAGCTGTCTCCACTGCGATTTCTGAAATTCCTGGTTTTTCTTCTTCAATAATTTTAGTTTCAACTGTTTCTTCAATTTCTGCGGTCTCTGTAGTTTTCTCAGGCTTTTCGGTCTCAGTCATAATCTTTAATTTTGATACCTCATGTTCAACTCTTTCTTCTGGAATTTCGGATTTTTCTGTTTTTTCTTCAGACAGAATTTCAGTCACTTCAATCTCTTCAAACTCAAGTTTGGTTTCTGTTTCTTCTGGCTTTTCAACCTCAGTTTCAAAAGAAAATTCTGAGCTCTCTGATTTAACTATTTCAAATGAAACTTCTGTAACTCCTGGTTTTTCATCTTCGCCTACTTTAGTTTCAACTGTTTCTTCTATTTCAGCAGCAACTACTGATTCTAAAACCTCAACCCCTTCAGCTTCTTCTTCCTTTGGAATAACATATTCTTCTTCAACTTGCTCATATTCTTCTTCTTCTGGAAATTCAATTTCATATTCCTCCGAACTTTCCTCAACCTCTTCCAATACCTCTATAGCTTCTTCAAATTCTTCCTTTTCCTCCTCGCTTTCCAAACTTAAGACATCGTCAGGAACTTCCATAACAAAACCTTCAGTTTCTGAACCTTCAAATTCCAGTTCATCATCTGTAACATCAATAATATCAGACACTGAACCTTGAATTTCCTCTTCCTCTACAATTTCATATTCATGTTTCGTTTCCTCTATGACATTTACAATTTCTTCTTTTTCAACAACAGAAGGAACATCCTCAAATTTTATTTCTTCGAAGTCGAGAAGTTCTTCCTCTGGTTTCAATTCTTTACCAACTCTAATTTTACCCTCTACTGTTTCTTGTAATTTCTCAATTTGCAGTTCCCCGAGTTGTTCAACTTTCATCTCAGGCTTCTTGGAAATCTGAAAAGTTTCTCTTTCTATAACGATTACCTCTTCCTCGGGACCGAAAACCTCAAATTCTTCACCAGTTTCAGTAGTAATTTCTGCTACTTCGGTGACAGTTTCTGTGACTTTCTTGCCAACAGAAATGTCGAGTTGAACCTCCTCGAATTCGGGTTTCTTCTCGATTTCAATTTCCTCTTTAAAGATTTCTTCTGATATTTCCTCTTCTGGTTTCAGTTCTATTTCAGTCCTGAATTTTTCTTCTGGTGTTTCCTCTACTTCTTCAACAGGTAATTCCTCCTGTTGCTCTATTACTATTTCTTCTTTTTCTTCAGGTTTTTCAGTGATTTCAAGTGTTTCTCTTTCTGTCACGATGACCTCTTCTTCGGGGCCAACAACCTGTACCTCTTCACCAGTTTCAGTGGTAATTTCTGTTACTTCGGTGACAGTTTCTGTGACTTTCTTGCCAACAGAAATGTCGAGTTGAACCTCCTCGAATTCGGGTTTCTTCT
>JARWCS010385713.1:0-17577 GCA_034783895.1 Geukensia demissa
AAAGGATTGCATGAAAACGTTATTTTGTATTATAGCAGAATAAAACAGATATTTACATACTTCCAAATGACATTCCCTCCTTTGACTGCTTAAGTTACACCTTATTTTTAATTCAAGACCTAATTACATATTCATTAAAAGGGATAGTAGACAAATATGGAATAAACCTATTTATCGTTTAAATGAACAAACTCAAGCGTTCATTTTGTAAATTCAAACTTCCATAATACATTCTGAATTTTTATATAAACCTTATATCTGGCATAAATTGACAAGAATGATTTTATTTACCTTTTGACCATTATTTACGTCGTACCGGATGTTTTGATCGTCTGATTATACCCACAATACAATAGTTGTGGGCAACAAGGAATCGCGTCGACAGCAAACAGGCGTATTTATGATTCGCACATTGCGAGCAGTGATAAACGTAATCGTGTCATCAGCTAGTTCTGTTGAATACACATTGGCACTTTCAGCTTGATATGTTAAATTCACCCTCGACAATACATAGTGTGCCTGTGAATATTTGACCAAATTGATAACAAGTTTTTAGTACATGGTATATGATGTCATAGTGATGGCTTGATAGAAATGACATTTACACCAAAATGCGTTATTACAAAATGTTAACCTAAGTTAATAAGAGTTGTCACATTTACTCCGAAGTAGCAATTAACCCTTTCACCTAGAGTCTTTATGTTCCAAAAGATTTAATTTTGGAGCCGTCTGTCACATCACTAGCATTACTAATGAAATCTGTTCCGAGATATAAATTGGTCAAGCATTTTACAATCTGTAGTTGTCAATCAGGAGTCACATATTGGTGATTTTGATAAAGCATTAATTAGCAATTATAATACTGGCGGCGGAGAGTCAGTTCAGTTATACGTATTTAATTGCTTAAAATATTTATCTTTAAAATACATAATAAATCTTCAATACATTTACTTTAAATCTATTTAAAAATATTTTAAAGTAAGTCTTTTAAGTTTGAAGTGGAATTTGAATACGTTCAATAAATTTTCATCTTGACAATATTTACATCAGGTTTGGCGATAAATTTTATCGACAGTTTGTAGGAATTCATATGGGTACAAACTTTGACCCTTTAATTTCGGACCTATTCCTTTACTTTTATAAATACCAATTTATGGCCAAACTCCATAACGATCCTTCTAAATATATTTAATAATACTTAACGCTTTCTTGACAACATCATTGCAGTTAATAACCCTGACTACTCCAAATACGTCACTATAATTTAACTCGGAGAATTTACTTTAAATAACAGTAATCAAAACAGCAGCAGTTGTTCTTTTCTGGATTTAAATATTTCTGTTTCACAAGGATAATTCTAACTAAAATATATAAAAAGTCGATTTCTCATTACCTAAGGCTCTTTCATACGGTGTTTATATTTCTTAAAAATTTATGGTCGCCATCAGGAATTGGTTGATCCATATGGTAGCAGTATGTCTCAACTAGTTATGGACCTGTTACCAGTAATACAAAAAAGTTGACCTCTTCTTGGATTGACGTTAACCCGGATTAGAAGTTAAGGATTCCATGACGAGAGTTGCGCGCAAGACAGTGGATGCTTACCCTTCTAGAGCACCTGATCCCACTCCTGCTTTTTAAAGGAGTTCCTGGACTCCATGCTTTTGTTCCTTTTGTTTTCGTTTTATTTTTTTAGTTTGTTTCAAATGTCTTGTCTCTTTGGACTATGCACTTTTGGTCTCTTACATGGGTATTCTACACTGGACTTAACTTGTACATTTTGCCCGTATATGCAGCTTATTGAACGTAATTTTGTATTTCCAGCAATTTATTAATTCAAGGATTTCGTTACTTTAAACTGGTTAAATTTTGTTTACAAAATTCTATCATTATTATAAAGATATAATTTTGAAGTTTGGTTACACCTGAGTATTATAAAGATATAATTTTGAAGTTTGGTTACACCTGAGGATAATGATAAATAATGCAATTTCCCACCAAAACTTTTATGGAAATGTGGTAAATAAAGCTCGTTTTAAACACTTCCCATTAGGACCTGTCAGTTATTTGAATAAACGTATAAATAAAGATTAAATTTTATAACACTTTTTCAAGATCTTTAAATATTGTCTTCTTTGATATCAACATTAACTCTATGCTCAATAATTTACATTAAACCTAATTTCAGTCGTTAATTTGTTGAATTTTTTCCAACATGCTGTCGATACTCTTGTTAATTTTGGCACTTGCAAAATAACTTGTCTTCTTTGGATCATAATGATATTTTTACGCTAAATCTAGCTGGGTGTGTTTTGATTGATGTCTTAACTTAAGAAAACTATGTTTGTTATCAACTGTGCTTGGATTTTTGTCGGTCAGAGACTGCGAGTCAATACATCTTGTTTTCTTATGTTTATTTATTATTGTATGGGTACTATATAGACTTCAAAAGTTAAATCTTCCGCAGTTGATTTTTAAAAGTTTGTTTTTGTTTTTATGTCGTTTTATCACATCACTGTCTCAGGTAGGGGGGTTGTTCTCACAAACATGTTTAACCCGACAAATACTTTATGTGCCTGTCCAAAGCCTGGCACCATTTTATGTCTAAATGTTACTTATTTTACATTGTATAATCATTATACCGATAGGTTTTACATATGAAAATCATCACTTTTTTATTTTTGGGGCCTTTTACAGCTTGCAGTAGGGTGTGGATATGTGTCCGTTATGGAATGCTTAAGACATCTTGTTGATAATTGTAATTTACACGTTTTTTTTATGGTTGTCTCATGTACAATTATACTCCATCTGCTTTTTAACAACATGAAATTTATTTTAAATGTTTAACAGAAATTTCCTGTATTTGTTAAATTCTAAAACACTGAAAATACGGAAAGATAACCGAGTAATTGTTCCTACCACTGGAATTGGCTTCTAATGCCGATTTTATGGAGATTTGAGTATTTCTTTTAATAAGTCACCCAAACATATTTGAGTGACTTATTGTTTTTTTCTCTGTTTCTCATCACGTCGCCAAAATATAATTTGGGAGACTTTTTGTTTTTGCTCTTTTTTAAGTTACCCTAACGAAGTTTGTGATGAATTATTGTTATGCACCGATTCTTCTTTCGACTCGAACTTTGTCCGACGGTTTTCTCGTAGACAAGCAAACAAAAGTTGATAACGAATCATAGGATGATTTCCCACTATGAGTAGAAGTGCAGTGTCATGACAAAATTTCAAAAAGTCTGCGTTGCTATGGAAACGATTATAATATAAAAAATTTCAGCTTCATTTTTTGTAGTAACTGGCCGGGATCTTTATGAAACTTTGCAGGATTAAGCCTGGCATCAATTGTAATAGGCGAAAGCAAAAAAAAAAAAAAAAAAAATTTAGAGCGGTTGTCAATTGTGGCCGCTGTCGCCAGGTAAAGAAAAAAGGTGTATTTTTTAAATTGTACTTTTCAATGATTCAAATTTATAGACTTCATGACTTTAGGATTATTAACCAAATAAAGTTATTGTGCATTTGAGTTTATCAATTTTCAAAATGACCGCCGTTGCCATGGAAACAAAAAGGGGATATTTTTAATATCACTTTTCAATAATTCAAACTTAATGAAATTTCAAAGATTGTTATTAAATGATAGTGAATGTGCGTTAAAGTTATTAAATTTTCAAAATAACTGCCGCTGCCATGAAAACAGGTCAAGTCTAAAGAATTAAAAATTGTACTTTTCTCAGGACCTATTGAGCAGATTTTAATCAAACTTTCTATCATTACTCTTTACATCAAGCCTAATTGATTTATGCAAAAAAAATCTGACCATTTTGACAAACATAGCTCCTGTTGCCATTTAAACAAAACATGGAAAGGTGGGCGTTTTTTTTAAATCTCACTTTTCGATGATTCAATTAAACGTTTGAACTCAAATGCAAAAGTTATCCTGACTGTAGATTTTCGTTTGGGTGAGTTTTTCATTTCTACACTGATACAGGGACATTTATTTATTATTAATTCGCCTAACGTAGTTTGGAATACATTGTTTTTCTTCCGTTTCTTCTTCTTATTATTATTATCTTTCTGTACCCTTAACCTGTCCGGCTATTTTCTTGGAGAGCTCTATGGACTGAAAGTTTATAATTGGTAGTATGATTTGTCAGTATCCTAGCTATGCAATCAATCTTTTTCGTTCAAATAAGGGTTCACTTGGTACTTTTTGAGGGGTCACAGGGGCTACTGTTCAAAACTATACATAAAAGGATTCCTGCAGTTCCTAGAAATGGCAGAAGGTTATTGTTTTATGTGGTACAAGAAGTCCACATGTACTACAGATAACAGTAGTTTATATTAATTCAAAAGACCAACTTGACGAAATTGAAGGGGTTCAAAATGGAATATTTTCTTTTGTAATGTGAATTTTTACTGCAATGATATTTCTGCAATACCTAAGAAAGTTGGAAGCATCATGTTTTATATGGAAGAAGAGGCCCTCATGTGGAAGGGCATGCAATATTAATTGCTTTGTATATTAAAACAACAGCTGTTTATATCACTATAGGTTTATATTAGGTATTGTTCAAAATAGTTTATTATAATCAAGAAGTTTTTAGTTACAATTCAAGGGCCCAAATGGGGATTTTTCTAATATAAATAAATAGAATATTATGTTTTGTATACCATATATCTAGATACAAGAGACGGGTGACAATTGTTTAGAGTTCCTTCTATGGGCCTATGTGATATTCTTGTGACCCAAAAGCGGTTACATTTTTTATATTTTAGGATAGAGAGTCAAGCAGGGGTTTGGGCGACTTTTGTGTTAGCATCCTAACACAGTATTTCTAAGTAATGTTTGAATCTCAGACTTCTATATTTTGGTTCTTATGCTACTAAAGAGGTGTTACACATTGAAATGCTCATATAGGATATCAAAATTCAATACACTACTGCAACATCATTTCTGTAATTAACAATGGGGTGGATTCTTAAATCGATGGAGCGACAACAACCTTTCAATATGGTGGAGTTAAAGTTTACAATGGGGAAAATATTAGACATTCATGTGATAAAAATTGTTTGATATTTCAAAAAGAATTAACATGCAGTTACATCAGTTTAGTTAAATATGACTTACATTAAACACATTTCAAAAGTACAGCACTAAAGATAAGAGTTAACCATTATCTAAAGACGAAAGTTGAACTCCGATGTCGGTGCGAGCAAGAAACTTTAATGCTATTGATTTCACATAATCGTATCTTGAGATTTCCACACCCATGATTGTTTCAAAAGCAACTCAAGCTTCCGCAATTTGATTTCGGCATTAACCCAACTGATTGTACCGATTGGGCAACATTTAAAAGTTTCGTTCGAATATTTGTCTTTTACAGTTTCACATAAAACTATCACTGAACAACAATCTAGGCTGTTTGTAAAGATAAAGGAACAGCTTTTTATGTAAGGTATAATAACCTTAAATATTAAGATTTATGAGAGATGTATAATACTTCAAAACAGTTTATTTTTAACTTTTCATAATTTTCTTAAAATCTTAAAATTGGTTGTTTACCCAATCTATCACTTGTCGGTGGGTATATTTCTTTGTAAATATAAAATAAGCACTACATATGGAAAAATAGTTTATTTTATTTGGAACCAAAATTAGTTATTTTACATGCCTAACCTTATTGTCCTATGTTTATAGGAAAACACTTTATTGATCTAGATCTAACAATTAACTAATCAGTTGGATTACGGCAGAAATCAGATTGCGAAAGCTTGATTTCTTACCCTTCCGGAGCACCTGAACTCACCCTGTTTTTTGTAGGGTTTGTGTTACTCAAGCTTTAGTTTTGTTTTCAGTGTAGTGTTATGTGTTCTATAATTTTCTTTCCTTATATTGTGTTGACCATGGGGTCTTGTCTGTTTTCTGACTTAACCAGTTCTGTCTGCCGCTTTGGTATTTTTTAATTCCTTTTACTACAACTGTGTCAATGTCTCTGTAGGTGGACAATTTGTCCCCGAGGTCATCAACCGCCCAGTAGCATTATTATGCATGAAACTAAGAAGATCAGAAAGAATATTGGCCTGGACGTCGCCCTGTATAAAAAGGTTCGAACCGGACGACATAACGGACTAGTGCCGTATGGAAATTAAAGTGTCCCTTTATCGCCTTGCACGATTTCTACCCCTATAATACCTAATTCAGATTATAAACTTGATTTACAGACCCGTCAGTGTTTAGTTATACTTCATGATATTTTAGAATGCAAGACAAAGAACAGCACTGTAGGATTCCTAAAAAATGATAAAATTTTCAAAACTATTTTGATCACAGATGACAAATTTACCAGCAATTTAACCCAAAAAGTTATGATGATCTGAATTTCTCATCAAGAGATCTTGTCTACGGATTAGAATCTAATATTTGTGGATTGGTAAATGTCGGTGAAACGAAAGGAGAGCTATATACCCGTATGAATAAACATAGATACGACATTAGTGGTAATTCTGATGACATAATTCATCAACATTTTAACCTGACTGACCATTCTGTTCTGTCCATGCGAGTTCGTATCATCGAAGAGATCTACCATTGGACTAAAATTCCCAACCAATCAAAATATCTTCGTAGAAAAAAATGAACAACTGGTTAAGAGAACTGGTAACGGCAACACCGTATGGTTGCAATGACAAAACTGATGGTATATGTATTTTATCAAGCCCTCAATGTAGTTCTGTGAATGTGATGAACATCTTCAACTCTACATCTAGGCGCAGAAGTAGCAACGCTCATTGACCTGCTACCATTTATACAGAAACCTTGGATATGCATCACATACGCACGAAATTATATGCCCTTCCTTTTTCAAAACATCATTCGTTGTATAAATCATGTTTCGATACACCTGATACAAATCCAAATTCAAGTATGTACTGACTTAAGCAGTCATCACGGATATTGCCAATTACAGGCTTTTCAAACCAGTTAGTTTAAAGAACGACGAACCAGAAAACGGTCGTTTCTTAAACTTCATTTCGCTAACAAAGGTCTTGACGCAATCAATTTAGCAATGTCCTCCATCAAAAATCCGTCAAATCTTAAACTTAACTTTTTTTAAAGATCAGTCTCTTCCATTTATTTCATACACTTAATCCACACCTTAAACCAAACACGTGTTGAAGAATCTAAACCTTCGGACTGTGCTTGTGAAATATAATCCTGCAGACCACGTGATTACTGGCTACCCTAACATTGTCGAAATCATTTCTCTACGAAATGTGTTTGCCAAACGGCAAACGGAAGTTCCTTACGCCTCAATCCATGAACTGGAAATTCAATTGCAAGATCCTTATGGATAAAGTCGAGGTTAATGCAAGACAGTGGAAGAGAAGCGCGAAAGAGGAACTAGATACCCTTTCCGGATGGGTGAAGGCTGTGGAGTCGTTGATACAAATACGAATTCACAAGTTAAAAAAGATGTATGAATACAAACGCGATATAGGTCTTCAAAGATCCGAGTGTTGCCAGATATCTCTCTGAACTACGTGACAAATAAGTTGTCGTCCCCGCTGATAAAGCCCCTTACAATATTGTTTTGTTTGTAATTCACACTACTTGATAAAGGAATTAGGTATTGACAGTTCATTTACCAACTCAATATCGACACCGATGACACTTACCAAAGACTAAACCCTTGATAATCATCGGTCTATTTTGGTTTTTTTTTATTATTATTATTTAACTAAAAAGGAGGAACTTGATCTTCTTTCATTTTACTGGATTCCAAAGCTTCATAAGTGTCCTTACAACCAACGTTACACTGCAGGGTTTGCAAAATACTCCATAAAACCTTCTTTCCAAGTTACTGACAGTTATTCTATCACCGGTTAAAACGGGCTCCAGAGTTACTGCCATTCCAGAAGTGGCATGAATCAAATGTGGATTCTAAAAAATTCCAAAGATCTGTTAGAATGCCTCAAATCAAGGTCATTTTCCTCTTGCAATAGCATCAAAACATTCGATTTTGCCATCTTGTATACTACTATCCTCTATTTAAAAAGATACAAATGTTTGGTTCTAGGGAGGAACAAACTTTATTTTAACCCGTCTGATTCTAACAAAAAGTACTCAGAAGATAACATTTGCGGAATGCCAGATTTCTTGAATGACAACAGTTTTGTAATGTTTGGCAAATGTGTGTTTCAACAGACTGTTGGCATTCTAATAGAGACCAACTGTTCACCCCTTCTCGCCGATTTATTCCTTTATTCGTATAAGCTGACTTCATTCAGAGCCTTCTGCAGAGAAAAGTTGGGTCAATCTTTTGGTTTCAGTTCCGCTATATATATGATGTCCTTCCACTGAATTACTCTAAATTTGGAAACTATGTTGACCGCGTCTATCCAATTGAACTTGAAATCAAAGATACTACAGAAACAGAAAAGTATGCTTCATACCAAAACTCGCACCTAGAAATTGACAGTAAGGGTTGATTAAGAACAAAACTTTACGACAAGAGAGATGATTGATTTTCCAATTGTAAACTTTCCGTTCATGTCTTGCAACATTCCAGCCGCACCTGCATACGTAGTATTTATTTCTCAGTTTATACGCTACTCCAGGGATTGTGCTTCCTATCAGGACTTTATTGATAGAGGGTTGCAGCTGAAAAAAAAGCTACTGAAACAAGGGTTTCTCGGGGAAAGTTAAGAGTCATCAATCCACAAGTTTTTCGGTCGCCCTTTTGAATTGGTTGACCGGTACGAAATATCCATTTTACAAACGACAATGGATATCTTCCGACTATACAAATACGTTCCTATACCGGTCGTGACTAACATCGATTGTGGCTATACACTGACTTTGTCTACTGAGTAACACGACGGGTGCCACTAGTAGAGCAGGAGTTCCTTACCCTTCCGGAGCAACTGAATACACTCTGGTTTTTGTAGGGTTCGTGTTACTCCAGCTTTAGTTTTAAGTGTAGTGTTGTGTGTTCTATGTTTGTCTTTCGTCTCATTGTGTTGGCCATGGTCTTGTCTGACTTAACGACTTCTGTCTGTCCATATGGTAGTTCCTTTTAAAGAATGTTTTTATTTCGTTGAATGTTATGAAAATTTTACTTCCCACGCTTCCAAACCCTAGGAAATATATACTAGCTTTAAATGTGTAAACATCGTTAATGTTTTGATTTTTGAAGATAATCATGTTCAGATGTGATGATGTGATCAACTGAATAATATCTGCTGATTGTGATAAGTTAAATGGAGGCCTTATACGTGTAACCTGTTATTGGAACTTAGAACAAAGTAAAGTTCAGTTCTCTCTCTCAACTGTGAAGAACCATGTTCTTAATAGGGGATTATCCTATTGTTCAACTGTGTTTGTAATAAATCCCTGAGGTATTTTATACACCTCTGTTAATTTTGATTAATGATCAAACAATAAGCTCTACAATTTTATTTAACATGAACCGCTAACTTCCAGCAACAGCGAGCGAAAAAAAATTATTACAAATTATTTAATTAAAGCATGAAAACTGTTTTTTTTTTTAGAATACTGAAGCAAACAACGAACTTAACATCAACTTGCAAACTATGTTTATTAACTTTAAGTTATGCATTTAATTTATCAACCGATGTGATTTCAGATCCAAAATTTGTCAATAAACAAATGATTTTTGTAACTTTTATATTGAGATAGACTCTTTGAGGTTTAGTCGATAGGTGTTATATTTAAATATTGTCACATAATATTTTTCGGGCCTTTCACAGTTTACATGTGTCCATTATTGAAGGCCATAGGGCAACCTGAAGAGTTAGACGTTTTGGATGGCTGTCTCATGGACAATCAAACCACATCACTTTTTTTATAATTGCCACTTTTTTCAGAAGATAATGGCATCGGAACCCGGGCTTAGACCATTACTTCTTTATCTGGTTTACCTGTGAAGGCTTATTGGTTCTCGGGGTTCCAGTAAAGAACCAGGTACATATTTGACCCAAATTTTAGATTTTATCAATCTCATTAAAATCTCGTTTTTTTCAAGTTGTTTTGAAATGTGTTAAATGACCGACTTTTAATACATGCAATCCTTACCATAAAATCAATAAAGAACGTTTTTAAACTTTCAAATTTTATCACTGTTTATAAAATACATTGTTTTTCCCACTTAAACATACTTAAATGAAAACACTTGTACATATGAAAATGAAAAGATATGGGGTAAATTTCAGAGAGAGTGCGGTCCAACACAGAATTAACAGAGTAATTTATAGGTCAAGAGGTATCCACAAGGCCTTCAACAAGAGTGGAATACCACTAGTTATGAAAAGCTCTAAAAAACGCGTAAGAGTAAAATAATACTGCTTTTACCTGAATATTATCACAAATAAACATGTACACATTTCACCACAAGTAAACAATACATTTATTCTTTACCTTTAACAAATTAAAAACTCGATCAACCTGGAAGCCGAACCTCTATTAAGAGATCCACTGTCTTATGTGACTTTTTTTAGCTTTTCCCTTTGAAGGTCACATAAAAATGGTTTGACTGTATTTTATGATTTTCAAAAATTTATATCACTATAAATACGGCCTTCAGGCGAAATTCTGCATCAAATTATTTTTGTTATTATATTACATTAAAATTGCAGTTGAACAACAGAGTAATCCAAATATCAATAGCATTGTTTTTTTACAGTTAGGAGAGACAAATCCTACCATTCCATGGCCAAAAATTCTTTGTAACACTCAAATGAAAATAATATAATAATTAAACAGTGTGTAATCTACCTACCATTTCATGGCCAAAAATTCTTTGTAACACTCAAATGAAAATAATATTATGATTAAACAGTGTGTAATCTACCTAACATTCCATGGACAAACATTCTTTGTAACACTCAAATGAAAATAATGTAATAATTAAACAGTGTGTAATCTAGACTATTTGCATCATCCTAAAGTATGTTTCACTGAGCTGAGTCTCTAACCTTTTATTAAATTTAGAAAACCCTTTAGAGGAATCTTCATAATTCTTATATAAAGCAACAAAGAAAAAGTTCCGGTAGCTTTTGTATATTTCGAAATTTGTATACAAATTCTTAGTTTTTCTCCACTCATATGGAAAATTGGAAAATTTTGTCGTTTTCGATTATAACAATTTTTGCTCGCAGGATTTGTAAATTTTAGACAATGCAAAAATATTTTGATAGGTTTTATGTCTATTGGCATATATTTATGCGTAGTGCCAGGAAAAATAAGCTTGGCGGTACCAGAAATGCAAGAATTTAGACGTCGTCGTTCACAAAAATCAGCAATTTTCACATGAGCACAGGACAAACAATGACACCTGTGATATTTCGAACCCTAAATTCTATTGCCGGTAAAATAGTTAAATCTCATTTTAAATTTCCTTTTCAGATTTTATTATTGCTTTAAGATATAAATGCTAAAACATGAGAAACTCAGTTCAGTGAAACATACTTTAGTATGATATAATGAGGTAAAAATTTTGATAATTAATAAATTGTCCCATAGACAGTAATGTTAGCATAACCATAGTTGTAAATCAGAGGAGGTAATTATTACACAGTTGGAAATAGGTCAATTGTCCACTTATTTCTGGGCCTTATGTTTTCTTCTCCTTTCACAATATATCGTTTTTTTAATTTGATCACGGATGGTCATGTACACTGTCCGGACACATTTAAACACCATTCATACATTATACTATAACTGTCTCATAGGAGTACCATGTTTGCCTTTATTATGACTCAAGTTATCATGAACAAAAACAATTTCAACAGTATCCAGTCTGGTATATCAAAAAGTATTAGCAAGTTCTATTAATGTGATGTCACGTTTTACTCAGCATATAATTTGTTGAAAGAATGATACTTTATTTAGTTCTTTCCTTGTACTGCTGGTACTATGAAGACCTCTTTGCTTTAGAAGACTTAGTAAATAAGTAGAATGATAAAAATGTACCCCTAATAAAACCATTTCGAGCTATGACAGGAAAACTGCAGGACAAGAAGGGTATGTTGCCTCGACTTAGGAATTCAGCGCTAGATATAACGATATTGTTTGCCGTAATAGAATATTTATTTCCCAGATGAAGATTGATCTGTTTGTTAAAAGTAGCCTTTTTATTCCTTGATTATGGCCTTACTGAACTAGGAAAGTACCAGGATTACGGTTCACTGCTTAGCTGTTAATTCCATTTTTTAAACCTATTTTGAGATTTTTATGTTGTGTGTTGTCTTATTTCGTCTTTGTCCACTTTCGATCAGACTGACTTTTCACCAATTTCTTTACGATCCATCCTCCAACCATTTAATCTCCCCCTACCGAGTCAAGGTCCCCTTATACTAAGACCGGGTTCCAACCATATCTCTCTAAGATAAATCCAACGATGGTGTTTCAATGGGTCTGTATATGATTCAGGAAGGTGACCAAGGAAAAGTACTTGGAGCGTTCGGAAGACTACACGGTTAATATTGTTAATAAATATCACTATGAAAAACATTTCTATATCAGAACAATATTTTAACTGATCACTTCACAGAAATAGGAGGAGTGGTATGATTATCTATTAGATATAAACCTAAAAATCATCTACATGTTACCGTAAGGCCTTTAAAAATAAAAAAGATCCACACAAAGGAAGCTGCAAAAGGCTACAAAAATAAAATATGGTGACATTAAAATGTAACAATAATCGGCCAATGAAAGTAAGCAAAAGCATTTACACACACTGAATATTCAAAACAAACTATATAAGTTTAACTACTATAGTCGATACGCAGTACGTCAGTAGATTACAATTGGACAGAGCAGACGTTCTATCTGCAGCTTAACTGCATATAAACATGATAAACCCCGGCCGTCTTTTGGGTTCAGCTATTAAATATGAATATTGTACCGGTACTTGATTTCATTTTTGTAGAATTAACAATGAGTCATCGGTAAGAACTTGCTATAGTCAGACCTAGAAACATATCAAAAGAATATCTATAAAATTTTTTTTAATTTGATCCTTTATTTACGTGAGTATAATATTTTTTAAGTTCAAAAGATCAGGATTTCCAAACCGTTGTAGAAGACCATACATGTTTTGAAAATGATGGAATATACAAAATGAAGGATGCATCATTTCAATAGCTTTAAATTCAAACACTCTAAATAGTCGAGTCGTCCTTTATTGTGAAATCTGTGGTAATATATGAAACAATATAGTATGCATGATTTGGATAATTTAAAGAGCTATTTTAGCTAAAAACATAAACACAACGGTAGAGTCTCTATGCTTAGAACTGGTATGTCGAATGCACTATATAACAGGGAATAACACGATCATTGTCATGCAGAAAAATGTCATACCTAAAAGCTTGAAAATAGAGCATAGCAAGCATAGCAAATTGTATAAAATTAGAATTAATGAGAAAAGCAACAAATAATATTTTAGAACGATAAAAATGTTAAGAATAATGTCTAACTAAAACTGCCCTCCGGCACTAAATATTTCTACTATGGTATTTGTACAACGATCCCATATTATTTTTGCAAAATGTTCTTTTATTACAGTGTAGTTTTTCTGAATGTTAAAAATAATTTGCATTAACATAATTTGGAAACGTTTTACTAAAGCAAGTTTTGAAAGACCGTCCATCTATAATGGCCAAACTAACTGTACTTAGGAGTCAAATTCTTTCAAAATAATATTGTCATTATCTATTTTCATGTCCTCTTATGTTTAGGGACGTATCCCTGTTTTGCGAATTTCATAAGCTTTAAAATTTCAAATCGATTCATTCCAAAATCTTCCTTGAGCATTTCCTCATCTATATCCAATAATATGGCTCCATCAACTTGGTTTTCGTGAAAAACTTCAGCATATTTGCCAAGATTCAATTTCTTTAACCATCCAGAAATGTCTTCTATTGTTAAAGAAGCAATATCGATTGGCGGCATGGATCCTGTGCCGTGTACCGGAAGTGAATGTGTCAGCTGTCGTGACGATGGTACATTAGCTGGAACTGTTTGTACCGGAACTGCTTTACCAATATTTGCATTATCAACATTAAAATGTCGACGCAGTTCATTGACGTTAATAGCTGTGGTATCTTTTTCTTGTGGAAGAGCAGTAATCGATATTCGTTTAGGTACGACAGGAGGAACGTCTGTATGGGTTTGAGTCTTCCTAGCGTTTATCACAGTTGGATCGGGTTTTGAGGCAATAGGAGGAGGCTTTTGTTTTTTGTCGATCGCAGACGTTATTGGTGCACTGGTGTCAACATCTGAGTTTGTTTCCACTATATTATTAATTTCTGTTGCAGATTCTTTGTCAGGCTGATGATCTGTATCTTCTCGTTGTTTCTGTGACTGTTCTTGAAGTTCTGGCTTTTGTGGGCTAGGTACCAAAAGCTCGTAAGACGGATTTGATGATGCAGTGATAGAACTTGTTGAAATACGCATGACCTCATAAACATTTCCTGTTGCTTTTTTGTTCTGTTTGACTGTTGGCTTAGGTTTATTACTTCTTAGAAGGTCACCAATATTGTAGTATTCACATGGAGATATATATGAATAGCTCTCGTCCTCGTGGCCTTTCTCATGGGAATAGAGAGCAATATCTGAAATTGAAGAAGTAACAAAGAGTTTATCAAAGACAAATATTTTTCGTCACCGCTATATCTGGAAATAGTTACTGGTATATAAATGATTGAGAATAAACTTTGTATATCCTTCTGTTGAAATTTTAAATGAAATGAAAAGATATCGGGTGAATGTCATAAAGACTGCACTCCAACCAAAAGAAAAACAGAAGGAATCTACAAATCTAGAGGTCTCCACAAAGCCTTCAACAAGGGTGGAATACTTTGAAAAAAAATATTTCAAATATTACACTAACACTTAAGTAAACAAATGAATGTACAAAATGTTTAAAAAATGCCAAGATTTCTAAAATAAAATCTGAACTATCCCATCGCTGATAACCCATGAAAAACGATGAAATTGACATCTTTAACTTAAGAACTTTTTCCATGGTTCTGACAGGGACAAAAATGTTGTATTATTATTTTCACTGTCCTAAACTTTATCAGTGCATGTTGAAGCCAAAACAAATATATAAGTCATATAGATATTCAGATATTATTTTATAAGGAATAGCGGTCAAATCTATATACAGATACTTGCAATGAGAATGGAATGTCAAATTCCATCCGTCTATTTATATATTTATATCTATATCTTATATTTTAGCACTATGCCACGATATATTTTTTTACCTGCATTTCCGAAAGTTGGATCAAATTTGATATGATCTTTGACAAACTGATCAGCCACGCTTTGGAAACGCCTGTACTCCTCCTCTGAATAACCTTTGATGGATTTCACAATAGAAAACCTCAGATCTGGTAGATAGGCTGGAACAGCTGTTACACTTCCATATAAGTTTCCTATATTGACACAAATTTTAAGCTATAGATACTTTAATGTACATTTATGATGTTTTGACATACTCCCGTCTATTATGCAAAATTAACACAGCCGCGCATATCCATTTATAGAAACTTGTACCGCTGAAGTTAAACTCTGGATGCGAGCATTTGGTTCAAGATAAAAGCAAAAATATTCCTGTTCTCAAGAATCTTATATTTATCTAGTGTACATGGTCTATCTATATAAATACACCATATATCCTGATTCTTTTAATCATAATTATAATAAATTAATTAATATTAAATTCAACAATCACAAAGAGACAGAATAAAAAATGGAAAAAAAAATCTGACCATAATGAACAAAAAGGTTAAAGTCACCATATTCGTTGCTTACTTTTTATGTGCAAGACCACACAATGCCAAAACCTTAATAGAAATGTACGCTATAAAATATTTCAAACTGAAGTCTCATAAAGTTAGTCATATGCAAGATAATAGCAAGATAATAAGTGAACACTCTACATACGCTAGTCCTCCCGCAAAGATTGAATTTAAACATTTGAAGAGGTTCATTAAATAATACATATGTATTTTTGTATTATTGTCTTGATGGACTTAACCTTTATATTTACCATAACATATTGCATTTCCAAGCAGATAGAAATCATCATATGTATGAAGCAGCTTTAATGTAAACAACTGATATCCCTGCCGCTCAGATTCTCCAATCTTAATAGTTTGGTGTTCATCTCCAGCAAACTGTACCTCAATGGGTAATTTGTGGTGCTCTATGATTTCATTGAGACTAAGTGGCTTTCCACCTGTACAAAAAAGAAGAATCCACAGTGATTTTCTATTTCTGCTATCAAAACAAGTAAAATATACGATTCCGCCAAATGCTTTACTATCATACTTCTGAAATCGCATTTATCTTACAGTTCGAAGTTTTAATTTCTATAAGTAATATACAAACTTGGAAATTTGAGAGTTGATTAATCAAACTTCGAAATGTTTTATAAGGTAAAGCTACCTTTAGGTTTGCCATGCTTTATAACGTGAAATTTGACGTCATAATCAGCTGGGATACTGATTTGTCTGCCCTGTAAACCATACATTCCTTTTTCACCGGAAATCACCATAGCTACCACCCTTTTCTGTGTTGAATATGTCTGTATTCTGAATACCTGTAAAATACATCCATCTCTTAAAAACATTTGTTCCATCTGGTGGACTGTTTGTTCGCTCTAATGGAACATTTAAAAATCATAGTGATTCTTGGTTTAATTGGTTAATGGGATGGAAGAAGATAAAAAAACTTGAGATTTACATATGGATGAACAACCATTAAAGGTCATGAATAGTCATCCGTTATTTCCCCTAGATTTTGAAGTTTCTTTACAGATGTGTGCAGCCTTAACGCATGTTAGCTTGTAATATTCGATAATAGTTATACCCTTATTTTGCATTTTTAAATACAAATCCTTATGTATTTGCTTGTTTTCGGTTGGGAAATCGAAGAACAATTGTATATGTGTCAAAACAAATAAACAAATTAAGCGACTAATTACAGTTCACATTGCACGATCTCCGTAGTACGAGCAAAGATTTAAAGATATTATTAGTGCAAGTGGTAGGTTATAAGAAAAATGTATTGGTATGCTTATTTGCGTGTTGAATTAAGAACAATGATCAACCTTTCTGGGTTGTTAAGAGCCGTATTTGAATCCTTTCATCAACACGTTACCAAATGACCTTGGATTATCCGTATACCTGTCCTCTGTCAAAAGTTTCAAAGGTAACTTCTCCCATGTAACCTTGTGTTACCATAACTAGCTGAGGTAGATTGTCTTTAAAGTGTTCATAAAAATTTCTGGCACTGTATTCCTCCTTATAAGTCTCAAACTCAACATCAGGTTGGCCTTCCATCTCCAATAAGGTTCTGTTATTTATAGATATTTACAATCAGACATTTTACAGTTAAGATTATTGACATATCATAATTTTCATCACATAAGCTTTCTTATTTCGATAAAAAAAAGCATGATATAAGTCCAGTGTAGAATACCCATGCGAGAGATCAAAAGTGCATAGTCCAAAGAGATAAGACAAATTTAA
>JARWCS010385931.1:0-17563 GCA_034783895.1 Geukensia demissa
AGAGGTCGATATTCAGTCGTGTAGGACAGTCGACCTTTAGGTTCTCGTCCTCGGTCGGGTAAATTTGTTAGTTGAGGTTGATCGGGGCACTGAAGTCGGTTGTGAAAACAGGGCATCGCAATTCTCGACCTCTCGACCTATTGTTCAGATAGGTAATGATTTTGTCAATCAGCATTATATCTTTGGCTTACCGTCTGTTGACTGCTGGAATTTTGTAAGAATTATAGGTGTATCATTTCTAGTCAGGTAGGTTTTTTTATAATTCGATGCGTTTTGGTGTGATTAATGAAGTTTAAGTTTTATTTTATATGCGTTTTCATCTTTAGTATGGATTTTTTAACCAACAAAAGGAGTATCACCATAATGAGTCCATTCATGTGAGAGATAAAAATTGCATAGTTCAAAGAGTCAAGACAAATTCGAAACAAACTTAAAGACAAAATGAAAACAAAAGGAACGAAGGCTTGGAATCCACCAACTCCTATACAGAACAGTGGAGGGATTTGCTTCGGGGTGTAAGCATCCCCCGTCTTGCGCGCAACACCCGTCGTGGAATCCTTAATTTCTTATCCGTGTTAACGTCAATACGAGAAGGGGTCAACTTATTGTTGTATTAACGGTTGATTGATTGATTGATTGAATGTTGCTTAACATAACTTCAAGCGGCAAATGTTTCATGCATATTCAGAACGAGAACATATTAATTGATGATGAATAAACCCTGCTTTGTACTAGACCGACACGCTGAGCCGGATTTTTAACGTGCTAGCTCACGAACTCAACAGTCCACAGGAAGACATGCCACTTTACTGAGAAAAATTATTCTGACTTTGTGCCGACCAGTCTTTGATCTTATTCCTAAATGCTTTTTGATTAGCGGAAAATCAGTAAATACCAATTTTAATGCCTTTGGTTTGACCCAGCCTTGGATCGAACCCACAACCTTTCGCACTCGAGGCGAGCACGCTAACCATTACACCACCGACGTCTGTATCACCGGTAAGAGGTTTATAACTAGTTGAGATAAACTGATACTAAATGATGGCGACCGTAGAATTTTCGGAGGAACGATTTCAAACTTGATTCGATGTATATCCTTGTCGAATGTTGAAAAAACCTGGCCCAATTTATACATTTAGAACTAATCCTTAGCAAATGCAGATCTGCTGTACATCAATGTTGGTTGGAACTATAGTCATATATATATTATGTACAACTGTATTGCAGGTCCAATATTAAATTGTTTGCATGGAACTTCTTTGATTTTGCTCTGTCCTTTTCGTATTGCCCAAAGATGGCTGCTATTGTTTGGCATGAAAAATGTTATTATCTAATAGCAACAAAAATTTGTTGCAAACCTTCAGTCGAAAATACCAGTTGAGATTATATTGACTTTAATTTTAAATTCACTTATACCCTTTCTGAGTAAATTTCTTCAGCTGCTAGTTTTCTGGGTCCAATGCACGTTACATTTCCACTGACTGCCAGATTGCATAGCATAGCATATTGATACTAAACTGCTTACAACACTAACAAGAACGATCGATAATCCTTTGCTTTGTTGGATCTAAACTGCCTTTGGATAACCAAAATAATATTCTAATCCACCAGTACTCTAAGTAAAAAATAAGAAAACATTAAACTTTTCAATCAAGTGTGATAACAGAGAAGCTTGTTTGTTAGTCTTTATATTGGTATATGGCGAGACTTTAGATGTTAAATTTTCAAAATTGTAAAACATACGATTATCAATATTTTGATGATCTAATTATCAAGATTATGTTTCTCTTATTTTAAGGTGTTGTTTATGTCACTTTACTACTGCTCACATTTAACTTACCACCGGGTGTAACTGTACTATTCTCCGAAAAAAAAACATGAATGGATTGTTTCCAAGTATTTAATTAACTGTTAAACGTGTACCACTTGTACGTTTATATAATTTTTGGATTGCAATTTTTGTTCGGTTTTAGCTTGCAGATTTTTTTTATGAAAACCTGCAAAATATCACAAAACGAGAAATATAAATTCGGGTTTAATTTTTCGCCTGTGACACCTTGATGATTTTTTATTTTAAATATTGTTTGACAACATCAGCTTAATAGTGACGTTGTCAATTAAAGCTATTGAATGCGGGTGGATAACCATGATTTTCTCACCAATCGAGAGGCTGAAAACTGCTTTAGATTTAAAGATTCATAATACCATTTTATCAATGGATTGTGTACTTTAGCCTGATAAATCCTAGGCCTTACTTTTGGAGCAAAACGCTGTTTTTAATAAATCATAATTAAATTTTCATCACCTTTGGGCATTATTGTTTACACGCATTGTATGTTCAAGATTACAATTTCATAATCCCTTCTTTTCTGTCTTCCGACTTAACGATTTCCGTCTGCCCTTTTGGTATCTTCTAATTATTTTATATATAATTACTATTTGAAGCGATTTGTTTTTCATACGGCAATAATGCCATAGTAATCCAGAAAAAGATAATCCCGTAATGTTTTTTTTTTTCGTAAAATAGTACAGTTACACCCGGCGGTAATAAAAAACACAGTTTAACAGTTAATTAATATATTTTGAAACAGCGAAATCGCAATACCGTCATGTTTTTTCGGAGAATAGTATAATTGTACCCGGCGGTAATAAAAATACAGTTTTTCATAGGTTCTCACATTATTCTACGTATGAACACCGGTTGTGACTAGCATCGATTGTGACTATACACCGTCTTAATCTACTAAGTAACACGATGGGTGCCACTAGTGGGGCAGGAGTTGCTTACCCTCCGGAGCACCTGAACTCATCCTGGTGTTTGAAAGGTTCGTGTTACACCAGGTTTAGTTTTCAGTGTAGCGTCGTGTGTTCTATATTTGTCTTTCGTTTCTTTTTGTTGGCAATGATCTTGTCTGTCTTCCGACTGAATAATATCTATCTGCCCCTGTTTCTGTTTGGTATCTTCGAAATCCTATATGTACATTTCAAGGAGTATCCCTTCATCAGTAGCATTATAAACAAAACGTGGGAAGCCCAAAATGCAAACAGCGCAAAAGTAGCACTCAAAGCCAGACAAACTGAAATGGGTAGCCAAATCCGACGGCAGGACTCAGTGAAAACAATTGTTCTTCACAATCAAATCTTCGAATTTCTTTTACTGAAAGTCCGTATTTTAAATGTTTGGCTCAATGTCTATAGTGGAGAAAATACATATATGAAAGTATATTTTTAACATTTGGGTAAGTTTCCATTGACAAACCATTCTATATACGCTCGCATGCTTCAGACCACATGGATTAATTGAATACAATTAAATTACATAATATTTGTTTAAAGTCTTCTTTGTGCCAAAATGATTACATTTTGATACCGGGTCGTTTGTTTTATGCATTTTTCACTATAACGGCATAGTAAATATTTCGATTTGTTCTTAAGATAATAAAAAGGAAACACCTAGAAACGGAAGAACTTGTTGAATCTTCCTGAGCAGTTAATATTACCAATGACCTTTACAAGTCAAAACCAAAATAGAGGCAGTTTTCAAGCTGAAAATCGAATATGTCGGTCCGCCAATGTATAGGCAATGTTAAATTGAACGCTATTTCAGGGTTTGTGCTTCCTATCAGGATTTTATTGAAAGAGGGTGTCAGCTGACTAGAAAGCTACTAAGCCAAGGGTTTCTCAGGGAAAGATTAGAGTCATAAATCCGAAAGTTTTTCGGTCACCATCATGATTAGGTTTGCCGGTACGAAATATCCATTTTACAATTGACAATGGATATCTTCCCACTGTCGTGAATACGAATCCGTTCCTATACCCGTTGTGACTTACATCGATTGTGACTATACACCGGCCTTGTCTACTGAGTAACACGACGTGTGCCACTAGTGCAGCAGGAGGTGCTTACCCTTTCGGAGCACCTGAATTCACCCTAGTTTTTGTAGAATTCGTGTTAGCATTAGTTTTAAGTGTAGTGTTGTTCGTACTTTGTTGTTTGTCTTTTTCTTTTTTGTTGGTCATGGTCTTGTCTGTCTTTTGATTTAACGATTTCTGACTGCCCCTTTGGTATCTTCGAATTCTTTTGTTTTAAAAAAATTTTAAGAAAAATTGGAGATACCAAAGTAATTCCTTCCGCCAGGCAGGTTAGTATGAGTTGCAGCTCAATATCCGTCTTTGAAAAAAAACATTCAGTTATTAAATACAACAAACGACGCCAATATATAGGTGTTAAAAATTATGATTTTATTTGCGATCAAAATTATGGAATCTTTGTAAAGTGACTGCATGTTAACCTTCAGATGCATTAACACTTTATTCCTCTTTATATTGACTTTGCAAAATTCTATAAAGCTTGTTAAAAGCAGAAAAAATTTTATTTCAAAATTTTAAAATTAAATTTTACGTTCGACAGATATTTGCAAGTGTCTTTTTTGTGTATAAATTGTTGAACTGAATTGGCTAAAATTAGCAACTTCTGCATTTAGGAATAGCGTCTCTTGACACAGTTAAGAAACAGTGAAGTATTGTTAAAAATATTGCTGCAGAGTTTGAGTTGAAATTCTTTTTTGTTAGAAATGTTTAATATTAGGGGCGCAATACCACATAGCATATTTTGTTTACATCGTTAATCAGATATGTTTACTTTGCCTGTTTGTCGTCATAAATAAAGTTTTTGCTTATTAATCCAAACGGAATTGCTCAAAGCTAAAGTAAATGTCCACATTTTTTATAATTAATTTTCTCATTAATAATAAAGAAAATATTAGAATACCTGATGAAGTGAGCTATTATAGAAAAACAACAATATATGGTTTTAGGTAATGTTAAATTATTATAGCTGAATATATTGAATGGCATGTATAAATTATTTCGTAAACTTAACTGACAAATTGCTGAACATTATTCTAAGTTAGAGGTTTGGAGCGCAGATCTGAGGGAGCGGATGTGGACTCAAAACCCCCGACTTTGGAATGCTGAGATTAGAAGTGGCACTTTTCTTTGTATTTGCTTCCATCCTAATACCAAATAAGAAATTTAAAACAATTTGATGAAAATGTTTGTAAACTGTTAACTAAAGTTTACCTTACATCACATCAACCAACAAGGTTCTCATATAACCTCCTTGCATCAACAAACAAATATTTTTCATATTACCAAACGTCTGTAAATTTAAGTTTTACACTATTGCTATAAATTCGACTGCTTGAAGAAATTTTGATCCACCGTTTTCACAAATTGTTACATGATTTTTCAAAGTTATCATAAGATGTTTGGACCACAATAAAACTATTCTTAAATGATTTATGATATATTTCTTTACTTTCTGCTAAATTTTGCTTTGTTTCGATGGCCCGCAGTTTCACGTTGAATTTTTGCAATAAAAGGTAATTAGAAAAACGCATGCATTCATATGTATAAACAATAGAGACGTCAGCCAGCGTTAGTGTGAAATAAAAAAATAAAAAACACAGTTCCTTCAAGTTTACAATGTTGGAAATCACCCTGTTCTTTGCGTGCCTTGATAATCAGTATTAAAATCGTCTGGGGTTGTGAATATTGCATTTTTCATATACATGTATTTGTAAATTTTTGGGGTAGTTTGCGAATTTCTTAATATCTTTTCAAGTTACAATTTTATGATATGATCTGTATAAATATCAATAATCACATAAAGAAAACAGACGTGCGGTTTTTTTTGTTTTTTTTTTCATTTTTTATTTGAGTACATTATCAGTTCAAATTTTTTACGGTTAATTGAAATCAGTTAGAAATACAGAAATCCTCTATATCGTTCGATTGGAAATAAGACCAAGTTCTACAGGTAAAAACATAAATAAACATCTAGTGTTCATCCTCGATCTGTGTAAAAATCATTCTGCAAAGTTGACTTGTTTACATGTAGATATTGGGTTGTTAGTGATACGGACATTTTGTTTTTATGGAAGTGCATAGTTCATCATATCCGGCTACAATATATTATTAATATTATAGTTACACTTTTGTGAATAGCTCCTTTAAAACTGTGTTTTACATAGACATACATCCAAATGGCATGTAGATGGAGATCAATCTATAAAAGTTTTTTAAATCATAAATATTGGACATTTTATCTCGTTTTATATTAATTTTGTAAGGACGCAGCCATCTTTTAAAATTACATCTTCGTATTTATGGAAGAAATGTCAATGTTTTACTTATTTATGGTAACGGAACCCTACTTCGTCAACGAAGGAAATGAGAAATTTCCCTTTTGTCGTAAATTGTAGTATTAATTTTAACTTTTCAATACAGAAAAGGACAACTGCTGCAGTCCGGACTGCTTAGTTATTTAAAAATAGTTTTCCTGATTACTGGAAATGACGTACTTGGAGGAGTCTGAGTTATTAGCTTCAAAATTCTTATATTTGTCTATTAAATCAGGTTCAGAAGACTTTATAGTACTTTCATAAATCAGGGTTCATAACAATAAAGGAATAAATATGCTATTAAAGGAACACAGTTGGTGCACATGGGAATGTTTATATTCTGTCGAACCGATGTAAACGTTGTCAAGAAGAAAATCTTCTCCCCACAAGTACAGTTAGTGTATCTTTTGAAGTAATCTTTTTCATCCAAAAATATCTCGGTTAATGTATCAGCAAAAATATTTTTGATCTGTCATATCAAAAGTCCATTTGTAAATACATGTTTATGAAAATTTCTTTTTAATAGGGTTATAGAAAAATATAGTATAAAGTATAGAAAAGAGTTTCAAACGGTTTATCAAAAGCGCAAATGTTTCTAAAACTGCAATAAAATTTTTCACACTCTGTAAATAGCTAATATAACAAAAAGTTCGTAATACATTAATAACATATCATTTCCATATTATTTTACCACGATGTTACAAAGCATTTATCTGTACCAAACTTAGCTCAAGTATCAAGTACATTTTCTTATTCGTGTGTGCTCATATCTTAACAATACAATTAAAATAAGTTGATAGTAGGGAAAAATAATATTTTTGTTAAAATAATCACATCGGACAATGTTGGATTAACTTTATACCAAAACAAGCTGTTTGTGCCCGGTGAAAAGACGTTTGGTTGAAAACGACAATTTTCTAAAAACTTATTGTTGTGTAACAAGGTCTGATATTTTAAGCAAATGAGAAGCTAAGTGCACCTAAAGCATTATAGTTTTGAAAACACAAACTACTTTAACGGCTAACAATTCAACAACAATAAATCGAGTGGTAGATAGCAGTAGAATTTAACATTGACAGTCATTGGTAACAGATCTAACATTGGTAGTCATTGGTAACAGAAGTTTCTTCTACAGTCTAAATAGTTCAATCTTCAGAATTCAGGCTTCGGTGGGAAATTTGAAGGTTAAGCTATCAAGACTGTAAAAATCATCGAATTTTAGGTCAAATTCATTTTTTCAATTATTTCAAAATGAAAAAAGTACAAAAGTAATAGTTTCGGCAAGAAGACAAAAACTGTATGTGCCGTTCCATAATCAGTCTTTTCAAAACCAGCTTATAGATGCAAAGTTCTTAAAGAATTAGAGAAACCAAATCTAAGGTACATTTCCGCTTCATCATTTAGGCTAAAAAGAGAGCATGCCTTGATTTTCAAAGAAATTTAAAAGCTGTAAATTTCAAATCACATATAATAAATACATGTATATAGGAACATTCTATAGGAGGAGTTGTCAAAATACTGAGCTCTACACAAAGAAGTTGTTCTTCTTAATATACTGATCTTTACACAAATAAGTTGTTCTTCTTAATATACTCAGTTACAAATATCAAAATTCCGTAGAAAATATTCTAAGCAAGTTTAAAAATAACAGCTGTATACAATAAAGCTGTACGTAACTATTGTGGAAACTGGGTATTCCTGACGGTTTTTGGATGGATGAACGGAGTCAAAACGATACAAGACCTGAATCTTTTGGCGACTGCAGTAATATACAAGTATTTAACATTTCGCAAGCTGACATATTCTGATATTCGGCGGGCTTAAACAGTGTGTAGTGAAAACTCGTTCGCTCGATACGATGTTATGGAAGATTGCACGATGTTTTATAGTGCAGTACTTAGTATTATTGTACGATACCTTGTGACGTTATAACATTTTTTTTGTAAATGTATTTATGGTTTCTATTTCATAATTTTCTTTTACGATTTTATTTTGTTTTGTAGTTGATTACAGAAGTACTTCCGCCGAAGTTTTTGAATAAATTTAAAAGCACTAACGTGCACAAAGTCCACCTACTTGTCTATAAGGCTGTTGTTGGTTATTTGCAATATATTTGTCTTATGGCCAGGAATTTTAATTTTTAACAAATTTTATTTTGTTTTCATGTCCTCAAGATGAGAAAGATGAATTTGAATGTGTCGCCATTTGATACAATATTAAGATATGCGACATTTATAGCTATTTAATGTTTTCAAATTGACAAAAAAGGTCAAAATTTATATTCTCTGTTTTTATTTACAACTTAACATCTATATACATCGCAAAAAGACGATTCAGCATCAGTTATATTCATACTGTGAATTTCCTTAGGCAAGAACTTTATATTTGTGTATATGTTTAATCATATTAAATGTTTATTGCGGTTTATTATTTTGATAATATATTCACTGTGCGAAAAAATATGTATATCCCGTATCAGGAATGCATTTTGTTGCTGTCATCCAGACAATTTTAGTTAATTAATACAAAACGTAAGAAAACTACAATATTCTTTTTGCATTTGTAGCAGCGATTTCTTTGCATTGCTTTACAAAATAAAAGTCTATGCTTACAAATCCAAATGTTTTAACCTGAACCACCCAATCGCAACGTTTTCTGATATTTTTTCGGTAATGCTCGGTTTCGACTTGATTCGGAGCTTTGCCGGGATTGGCCGATTGTGGTCTGATTGCGTACAACCTTGCCCACGGTTGAAATAGCTTTAAAATAAATGCCCTGTCCAAGCGATTAAACCTAAAGTATGAGGGATAGAGAGTGATAATTAGATATCTTTGGACTATTGATCAAAAGACATTTATGTCTTGGTTTTGTTTTTATCTATCTAAGGAATATGTAAATACTGCGATTTTTCACAGCTTCAAGCAACCCAGTCATGTGATAGTTATAACGATAACACGATGGTCAGCTCTGACGACACCTTTTCTCTATTCTGGAAACGAACAAAAATCAGGGACGTATTTGATATCTATGTTTTATCATTGCTAATTTCGAACATTCATAACATATTAAATCCTACAGTTTGGTTATACATGTTTATTACACTTTTTGTCAATTTAAGCATTGATCAAACAAAGTCTGGCCATACAGAAGCTATATAGTTTTGGTCGGAAATGAATATTGTAGAAGCGCTGAGTTAGGATTCAACAGATACGGTTATTTTTTTATCTTAGCATAAGCAACAATGTCACATTTGAAAGACCGTGTTTAGACTAAGTTATTCCTTAATAGACCGCCTGAGTTGTGTTATGGTTTATGCGTTCGCCTCGGGTGTGGAAGGTCATAAGTTCTATTCCCACTCAGGGTCAAATAAAAGACTTTGAATCAGATATTTTCTGCTTCCTGTTAAGAACGCAGAGTTTAGGAGTAAAAGCAAACACTGGTCGACCAACAATCAGAATAATGTTTTGGGTAAAGTGGCACGTCCTCGATTGTTGCCGTCGTGAGCTACCACGTTAAAAATCAGGGTGGTGGTCTGGTACAAAGCATCCATTTATGAATTTGCTTTCTCACTCATTATGCATAAGATATTTGTCGCAAGCGTTAGGCAACATTTTACCTATCAATCATTCCTTAATCGGATATAACGCTAGGTTATCTTTATTTTCCATGAATTATACCACATAAATTTATTACAAAGTACCAATATCAATTTGATGCACTGTATGGACATTATGTTGATTTACAACTCGACAGCAGTGCTCGAAGACAAAATGTTGGAAATCCGGTTAAAATACATTGACATTTAATAAACACACACATCTGAACCAAAACAATCTACATTATGTAAATAGGAGTCAATAAGGGTTGTCTGTGCATCAGAAGGAAGAGCATAAGAAATTATTTAACAATTTTTTATATGGACATTCAGATTTAATTTAATCCATAAGCAGAAACGACTAATCTGACCAAGGAATTCAGGAGTGGGCATGAATGAAATACCTTACGTATAATTCATACAAAAACAAACCCAATATTTATGTTGACCACGTTTGAAAGATCTTCAAAGGATTGCTAAAGATCAAATGCAATGTAAAAAGTCCTGAATCAAAGTTATTAAAACATACAGGGTCAATCGTCATCAACAAGTAATGTCATAAGCAATAACATCAATCCTCTAATCTGATAAAAAAAATACTATGAAATCTATCAATTACCACAGAACGACTTTTTGTTGACATTCTAATTGAAAAGAAGGGTAAAATTAATTCAGTCTTTCGTAGCTTACAGCTATAACTTATTCAACTGTGTTTACAAACACGACAATTACTTACTTGAAAAATTTCATTCATGCATAATTCAAATAACGTCTTATCGATAAAAAAATCGGTGAAACAAAAATATCTAGGGGAAATGTTAGGAAATCGATCCAAAATATATTTTTGTTTATTTACTTCCTACATATCAACTGATTTATGTTCGATTATAATTAATCTATGGCCTTTCGTTCGAACTGAACGGAAAACTAGAAGATTTATTGCTTCCAACAAATCTAGTTGACCGCTGAGGAATCGATATCTGGATATGGTTGAATTTTTAGACATCTGTAATGTCTTGGTCTTGAAATTGACTGAATAGTAAAAGACATGTTAGGGAGTAACCATTTACTCATGTTGATTTATAATTTTTTAGAAGAAATTGATATAAAAAGACTGGGTGTATTTTTTTTTCTGTGAAAATAGCAGGCTCAAATTTGTTCAGAAAACTGGCGGGATGACCATATCCCGAGTTTCAAATACTGTTGGATATTGAACAAAATTATGCAGGCAAGCGCGCCGAAAAAATAGTACAATCTAAAGTTACCTGCGTGCCCTCAAAATAATCAAATAGTTGCTCCCTTAAAATCCAAAATTGATTCGATGAAGGTTCTATGGTGTATAAAGATATTGAAATTGCACCAAATTAAATAAAACATACTTTGAAAAACATTATATACTACTGTTTGCAGTGTAATTTGTTTATGTGTAGATTGCTACTGACTCATATGATATGTAGGAAAATTTTGAAAGATGGTCAGTTGTATCAAAATAGCATTGTACCTAAACTGGGATTTTCAGATGAAGAAAACATGCTCCCATGTTGAAATGTTTAATTCAAATGTTTGCGTTTGTAATCTTTGTAAATATATTTAGATTATCGCATATCATGCTGTTCTGTATATGGCAATATTCAAATTTTGAGGTAATATAATGTGACTGTATTAAATGTTGTTAAGACAGAACTTTTCAAATCGAAAATTGCTTAAGGCAAAGAATAGTTGTATGGTTCTTCAATAAAACTACATATGTAATACAAACTCAATTACTGCTATTTGTACTTTAATTCCATGTCCACCGTCTGTATAAATCCCCAGGCACTTGTCCTCAGCTTGACATACACGGATGATCAAATACACAAAGTTTCAGGAAATGATAAAGAACACTTAATTGTGGATTTTTTATGAAAAGCAAACATGACGCTTCCCCTGAAAATTGTTGTAAACGTGACATTTACGATCGTTTGTTATTTGATTACAATTCCAAGAAAGACGTCTTAATTTTTAGCATTATTGACAATAACAATTATTTGAAAAAATGGATGAAAAAATACCCAAGTTATAAACTACAGATATAGAATAAGGAGTTGTAGTATGGATATTTATGAGACAGTCATCCAACACGTGTAAATCATAAACTTCTGCAGGTGGCCTGCACTAAGGTCTTCAGTAATGGACACATGTCCACACCCTACGTCAAGCTGTGAAAGGCCCAAAAATAAAATATGATGATATTCAAAGGTAACAAAATACAAAATTACCAATGTTAAATAAATATGGAAAATCTATCGGCCAAAAAAGTAAACAATGTAACACAAGTTACACTTAAACATAAAAACAACGACATCCACTGGATTACAGGTTCCTGGCTTGGGACGGTCACATAAAGTATGTGGCGTGATTAAACATGTTTCTGAGTACACTCCCTAACCTGGGATGGTGTGACAAAACGACTTCAAAACTAAACTATAAAAACCAACCGTATACGATTTAACCTTTGAATTCGATACCAGTATGCAGACAATAACAAATTGACCAAGAGATAACAAGATTTACCGACCGTGAAAAAGTACTCACTGTTCAAAATCCTTATATATATATATATAGACAGTTGATATGCCAACGGATTCACATATCTTTTTCAAACTAAGAGGGGTCACAAAGTGGGGGACTCAAATTCGTATAATATGGAAAAATTTTACTTTTCATCCGACTTTGATGTTTTTCAAATTGATTCCTCATGAAAAGTGCAACAAAATTACTCCAAGCTTTTTTTATACAGCATTTACAAATTTTTGTATGTCCAGAGGTTAAAAATGTGATTTGCAGGAGCTAGATGAGAAAGTTTTGTTTTTCATCTGATTTTAACTTGCTGAACTGTGGAGATAAAGGGGTCAAAATGATGACTGATTCAGCTATATAACTGTTTTTTTTTTTTTTGCTCTTTACTGCATCAAGCACACTACTGTGTCCGGGAAAATACTACGTCTAGACTTACCCAAATGTTCATTTGTGCAACTTTCCCATGTCAATGTGCTGCGATCTATCATGCTGTGCTTGCAAAACACCTAAGTTATAAATTTTAATTTATTTTATTTTTTGGTTGTATGCATGTAGTCTGGGAGTAATGTATTAACTGCAAAATCCTCTTGAAAAGCAAGGCCTTCTTTTCGGACCAATGCGGACAAGAGCAGTCAGATTAATTTTGGAAGATACAGTGTAGATGTTGAATAATGAACAGGATTAAAGGTAAAAAAGGGGGTACAAATTGCTGTATTCAGACACTTTTTCTTTGTTTCAGATTGGTTGCGAAATATTAGAAACAGGATTTCCGAATATTTAATTTTGACTTGGAGTAAAAAACAAGGGATGTAAGCATGGGGATCTAAAAGTCTAAACGATACAACAAAAGAGGGAATTTTACAAAGCTAGAGGTCTCCACAAGGCCTTCAACAAGGGTAAATCTAGGAAAGATATTTACATTATTTGATAATTATAGCAATATTTTTCTAAACATCAATTATCTCTTGGGGACTGTTTTTTAAAGGAAGTTTACTGGTTACCAAAAATAGACAACAAATAGATTAACAAAACATTTAATTAAACAAAATATAAAAATTATATTAAAATTTTATATGACACTAGTGCTCAAAACATTTAATTAAATAAAAGATAAAAATTATAATAGAAATTACACTTACAATAATTACTAATATCACTATGTTGGTATTAATGTACAAATAGAATAAAAACCATTTATTTTACAACCTGTAGGGGTTTACTGTAAACATACCTTATTAATGGGGGTATATCATTAGCGCGACATATCTATCACGTTTGTATTAATCGTGTGACTATATATATTTCCTGTAAAGAAAGAAGTTTTAAATAAAGTTTTAACATATACCTATGAGTAATATCTACTAATCTAAACAGAAAAAAATTTAAAAAATGAAAGAAATTCAAAATGACTACAATGAGGGAAAAATCATCGCAGAGTAAATGTGAAATTTGTAGCAATCTAATTAAAATTAGATCTCCGCACTTGCTCCTCCTTTTTATTTGTGTTTTTTCTTGGTCACGTCGTGGAAGATCTAAGGACATCCCACTGGAGTTCACATCAGAGGTCAAATTAACGATAGCCAATCAGCGATGCCTCACTGGCACATTGATAAAGCTCCGAAACGTTCCGAAGAAAAAAAATTAACCCCTGACATGAACTCCGATGGGATGTCCTTAGATCTCCCATGACGCGACCAAAGAAATAAAACAAATGAAAGAGGGGGAGCGAGTGCGGAGATATAATTTTAATTAAGAGGGGGAGCGAGTGCGGAGATATAATTTTAATTAGATTGAATTTGTAGCTTACAGGGCTCAACCTGTTATCAACTTGTAAACAGTACAATGGACTTGATTTTAAAAGTGTAAATATCGATCTTTTAAAGATATATCCTAATTTTTTCCACGATTTTTAGACTTACAAGAAAAATATTTATATTTAAAAATATAACTTATAATTAATCTGGCCAACCAAAGATGACAGGTAAAAGTCACATTATCAATGAAGCAAAAAGTTGCACGAATGATTTATCTTTTGCTGCGCAAGTGATATCACTCTTGAATGAAAATGTAAAAAAAAAAGTTGCACGATTGAACATCTCCCTTATTAATAACAACCATCTGTTTAATATGTCATACATAAGCAAGTACTATAAAATACACTAAAATTGTGAAAACATTAATAATAAAAAATAAAGGATATGGAATAAATGTCAAAAAGACAGCATCCCATTTTCATTTATAATTGCTCAAATTGCATATATCACATTTTGAGAGTTGAGCTTGATCAGGTAGAATTGGAGTAAAATTATTGGAAGTCAACTGCAACTGCTTTTGAATAAAAAATCGAATAAACAAACATTGCCAAAAATGATGTCAATCAGCCAATGTGAACAAAATTGGGTACAGCACCTTTTAAACTGCTTCTATGTAGCAGCTAAAATTAATTCAAAATGATTTGAAGTTAAAGATCAAATTGAACAACTTTTATTTAGGTGAAAAATAGACCCTCTATCTTCCCAACCTAAATTCCATAAAGGGAAATCATATAGAGTACACAGTGTTTTCTATATCATAAAAACTATGCATGTACTTTTTCATCAAATGCATCATTACACCTGTTGCATATATTTCACAAGTTTTGTAATAATCATATAAAAAATATGCTATAGTAAAAATTAAATTAGCTTGCATAAATGTACATATTGACCCTATAGATGTATTGGAATGTTTTTACACTTTAAAAATATGGGACTACTTGAGTTCAAGATTTTGAATTCCTTCCAACTGTAAAACTCATCAATCCAGCAGAAGGCAGCAACATAGAATGCCTGATGAAGGCAAATCCAGAAAATCACTTCAACTGCAGTTTAATTCGGGTTTTGAGTATTTGTTATAAACCTTTATAGATGTGGATCTTAACTTTCTGGCATACATTCCCTATTTTTCTTTCTTTTAAACATATAAAAGTTTAACCTCATTTACATATTTCCTGAACTGTAAGAAAGAACAGTTTGATAAAAGAGCCCATTTTACAAAATCTGCTGCAAATAAACAAATATTCCTGAGTACAAAGACAGTATATAGACATCCCTGTTGAGTATTACTAATAACATCACTAACAGAATCCACTGACAACCAACATGGCAACAGGGTGCAACCAAAGATATATTTATTAAGGATTTGTCCTGTTAAATCAGGCATCATATACATTCAAAAATGTTTAGGTGTAAGGATGAAGAGAAAGATAGTTGCAATGTCATGGTAACTGCTTGGTCAGTGATCACAACATGGAGTGTTAGGTTTAACTAAACATTAGAAATAACAGCAAATACTTTATTACAACACAAAACTGGAAAAATTAATATGTCTTGTAGGAATGTTTTTAGAAAACTTAAAATTCAATTTTTGGAATTACATTTAAAGTGTATCACTCCTCTGAAATACAAGTACATGAAGTACTGTTAAAAAATTGGATTTTCTACTACAGATGTGAAGAAACTAAAATATTTCTTATGCATATACTTTGTTTTATTTTTATGACTCCATTTTATGGTTTGATTGTTGCCTTTATTTGTTCTTTACATTTATGAGTAACGTAGTTAAAAGAACATGGTTTATTTGGGAAATAACCTTAGAAAATATCAATATGCTTGAAGCATAATCAACCAATCACTGACAAGGATTTCTGGTACTGCAAAAAATTTATGTGAACAATACAACATTTAAATGTCATTACAAAACATCCATAACATCTTAAACCATAGGACTATTCAAATGAAAATCTGTCGTCCACATATGTACCAAGTATCACTGTTTGTAGGTAAAAACCTAATGAGAGCTCTCAAATGAAAATAATTACATCTACATTGTATAATTAACAATGAATAATCTTAACATGATATCACACAGAAGCTAAGAATTATAGATCTTCAATCTGAAGACTCCTTTAAAGTGTATTGATATGCAGAGATATATATGTCTTCAAAGTAAAAGCTCCCATGAGCATTTTAATGTATTCGGACCATAACTGACCATGTGATTGTTAAAAATACCTGTATTTTCTAGAAGAACCTTGCATAATAACATCGGAAACAACCGGTAAATACTATTAATTTGAAGTAAATCTTTTGATAGTTAAAACATCTTTACACATCATAATTTTTAGAATCAATACAGGAAATCACTGTTTCCTCTAAATTGTTAAAAAAAATCAAAAAAATTACCACCATTTTTATTATGATCCGAATACCTTAAGTTGGTGGCAGGTACACATCCAAGGTAAGTTCAGCTAACTGGCCAGTAATTAGTACATCTCCAAAATAACAAAAAAATCAATGAATTTTTTAAAATGAAAAAAATTTTGATAGGTTGTATATCAGTTGGAATATATCTATATGTAATGCCAGTAAAAATAAGCTTGGCAGAACAGAAATGCAAAAATTAAGACATTGTTGGAACTAATTTTTCACAAAAATCAACAGTTTTCACATGGGCATAGGACAAATAATGACATTTGGGATATTTTTAACACCCGATTCAGTTACCGGTAAGATAGTTAAATCTGTTTCTTAATCCCCCTTTTAGATTTTATAATTGCTACAAGACAGAAAAGCCAAAATGTGAGAGACTCAGTTCATGAAACGTACATTAATATATTACATGTAAACTGTAGGTTACCAAAAACATTAATTAAAGCATTTGTAGTACTTATGTGATGGAAATTGGAATGTGTAAATATCACAGATTCTTTGTTCTTTCTTTAATATCAGCCACACTGTTTATTCCTCTTATCAAATCAGATGCCTTTTCTCCAATCATTATTGATGGGGCATTTGTGTTTCCTGATGGGATATTTCTCATCACTGATGCATCTGCTACCCGTAATCCAGATATTCCTTTCACCCTGAAAAAAAATCAACATCAGTGTAACTTTGAAAATCATAGAATGTATTTTCCTTTGAAAAATGTACCTCAGTTAATAAAAGGTGAGAATTATTGATGGCTTTTCTTATTTCTGAAGTACAGGAAATGATTTTAGAAAATTCAAAGAGTGAAACTAAAATTTGTCCTCTGTTTTTTATGCCCCCGCCTTTAGGCGTCGGGGGCATTAAGTTTTACCCCTGTACGTACGTACGTACGTACGTCCATCAATTTTCGTCAAAGATTTCTCCGCTTGTGTATGTTGGATTGATTTGATATTTGGTCTGAAGCATTATAATGGTGA
>JARWCS010386039.1:0-17551 GCA_034783895.1 Geukensia demissa
TATAAAAATGGTTAACACAAACGTACTTAAGATTTATAAGAGTTATGTCCCTTAACATGAGTCTACCTCCTTAAATAATTTAGTAACAACAAGCACTTGGTCCAACAAAACGCGAGTAAAACTAAGAATTGTTAAACAGTGTTGCCATATGACTTCCATTGCAGCTCTTTATGGAAACTGTAAACCAGCTTTTTGAACGTTTTCTTTTCATTAACTTTGTGACATTATAGAATTTTCAACACTAAAATTGTGATTCTTTTAACAAGGATTTACATAGCTTAACATTCAATTTGCTGGAAATGAAGAGGTTGACTTTAAATCACAAAAAAAAAGTCTTGGAAAATACTGGTTTCAGTGAAATTGTGATGAAAAAATTCTTAACTCTGATAATTTTCAATTGTCATGCCAACACCAACTAAAATGCAAGAAAATTTTGCTGATTTGAATTTTAAATATCTGGTGACTAAAGTTTTAAATGTGAATATCCAATTGTAACAAAACTGCAGTAAAAAACCCTTTAAACAATGTCAAGGTATCATGACCTTTCATTTCAATTGTACAAGATAAAACATTTCCTTTCATGAAAATTCATGTCATATTTATGCAACGTTTGTTTTGATGAAATAAGATTTCATCATTTTGTTTGTCCAAAAATTGCCACATTTTTTCAACGATAAAAATAGCTAAAAAAACTTATTCTCAATTGGATTCTATAATTTTGTGCTAATTTGGTTACATCCCCTGTTAGTTGTTCTATTTCCTTGATTCTACCGTAGCTAAAAGTTTTCCATTGATAGCTTAAAAATTTAACACCACCTATTTTACACATAACATGTGAAATTTATTCTTTTCATAAAGAGACAGATGGAAGATAATAGTACAAGAAAACAAATACCTTTCTTGCAGGGGTATAATCATAAAATTTTTTCAGAAGTAACCTTACCTGAATACTACGAACTCAGAAAATGTGTTTTAAAACGTGAACTTAAATATTTATGTACTGGAATACTACAAACTCAGAAAACATCTATATAGAATGAATAATTCATGACTCTGGGGGCCATATGGCAGTTTAAGGACCAGGAAGTCATATGGACTGAAGCAGAGCTAAGTCATGAATTATCTGTTATATCAAACTTGTAAACTATGGACTTTGGACTAAAGACTTCAAATAACCAGTTCTTTAACATTTGTAGATTTGCCTTTTAATATATTCCACATCAAGCCAATGGAGACCACCAGCACCCTCTGGTAGTCTGTATATGTATAATATAGACCACCAGCACGTTCTATATAATTCTAAAGGCACATCTGGAATCAGACCAGCTGTCAAGTCAATTACCTTGTTAATGAAATAAAAATCTATAAGTTTAATATTTATTATTAATGTGTGATTTATCAGACAGAGCTCAATTTTAACATTTGATTATTAAATACCTGTTAATCTGGCTTCAAACGTTCCAACTTCTGTTAGCGGTGGGTCATAGTTATATTCTAAATATGTCTTCCTTTTAAGCATTTTCTCTGGTAAATTTAGATTTATTCTCTTATAGTTACCTGAAATAATGAAAAAAAAAACAAACTGACAAAAAATTGATAAATCTAACTTAAATGAAAATTGTGCAATTCTTATTTTAAAAAGCTGCTTTTTACACCAAGAGCTGTTCCACTTAAGTTTACCTTGGTAGGGAAACATCTGTTTTCCTCAGACATCCAACAGGGTTCATACCCTTTTATCACAACAAAGTTCAAGCACTTTTCAAGGCATATCTTAATTTTTTCAAGGACAAAGGATGTTCTTTCAATTGCATTTTCGAAAGAAATTACTTTTAGGTCATAGTAACAGTCACGTTGACTGTTTCTTAACTTTCAGCAGCAAATATTTCTCGATATTTTGGGTGGAACCAAGTTAAGAAGAAATAAATCTTACATGGTATGGTGTGGGTGTCGGGCAGGTGGAAAATGTTTTTGCCACTGGAAACCTAATATTAATAATATGGATAGGACTGGGAAATTAAGCTTTTACAACTGCCCACAAATGGACTTTTATAACAAGTTAAAATGTGGTGAAAGCGTGCCATTTCTCCCAATATGGGATAGATTGATTTATGTCACCTTCGAAGATTGCTTGTTGAGAATTTATCCATTTATCCGCCCAACCAACAGACGCTAAAAAGGATGGATTCTACCTTCAGGCAAAGACACCAAGCCACCAATTTTCTTAACACCTGATTGCTCTCAGGTCGGTTAAGTATTAAAATATCTCGCCCAATCAATGGACACCCTTTAGTAGAAATTTTACCTACAGGCGGAGAAACCAAGCAGTTTATTTATAAACCCCAGCCGTGCTCAAAGGGGGAGTCTTGTTTAGACCTGAATTTTGATTAATACAATGGACATGACCTTTAAGCATTTAAATGTAAAAAAAACGCTTAATTACTCTCCCAATGTCTATTGCTGTCTTTCGTGACCTTTAATTTTTTTCTGAAAACGGTTAACCCACATTAGGCAACCATATTTTCTAACTGTTTTGGAGAAATTTACTGTTTTTTTAAAATGGGGATTTCCATTCACTCCATTTTTGACTGATTAATTGACTTAGGGCTGCTTGATGTCCAGCAGACTATTTTTATGCAGGATTTAAGTTTATATCTATCCAAAAAAATCATCTTTTTTAAGAATCATAATTCCTATCAATTGTTCTAAAAATATCAAATTTGACTCCATTTTTATTCTGGTCAGAATTCCTGATTTTTGCATTAACTCATACCAGAAGAGTATTCAATTTATGTCATATATGTATTTACATCAACTTTGCAAGGCAAAATTAATTCTCTTGATTCTCATTCCCAATTCTTTGAAAAATTACAAAAGGAAGTAAATGGATTTATTTTATACATTGATCTAAACTAAAAAAAATACACAAGAGATATCTTTTATTAGAAATAAAGCATTAAAAAAACGATAAGGGATATGTCGAGAGCCAGAAAATTAATACTTAAAGATGTTTGCTGCTCATTTTTTGTCAGATATTCAAACACCATTTCATAGCACTTATATTTTTGCCTAGTGACCCACACTTTTCTTTTCATATTTCCATTAACCAAATCTTAAAATGTCATTCGATACGTTTTGCATGAAATTCTTATTATTTTTTCCTGTGTTTTGGGTTTTGATATACAGAACATACTAAGCCAAAAAAAAAACCAGAGAAACCATTTTCCCGCCAAAATTTTCAAACACATTTATCTCCTTAACAGGCATACAGATCCATCATTTTTTTTATCTAAATTTTGTTCCAATATTTAAAGGTCTTGAACATTATCATAACCTTTTGAAAACCTTGTTGTTTTTAAACAGAGTAGCGAACATCCTTAATATGGACTAAAGGTACAATGTTCTGTAGTGACAAGCTAATACTTTCTCGTGAAAAAAATGAAAATTAAATTAATGTTTTCTTTTCCATACCATCATCATCGAAAGCCTCTTCAAACCATCCTCTGCCTAAAGCAAAATCTGGTCTCTCTCCATGTCTCATGATTAATAATTTACGTGGACCAGATTTCCTTGGTGGAATAGTAGGTGGTTTCTGAGCTCGTCTTACAAATTTTGGAGATTCTTGACAAAGGTCTGACCTGTTTTTCGTCACCTGAAAAGGTATCAATTAAATTCCAAGTTCCTTCCCAATACTTCGATTTTATATTGTTTGGTTATTAAATTATGGCTATTAGATATATTTTGGTTAAATAGTCACAACTGTGGCAGACAGTTTTTTCTTAAAGGAAGTCCAAGTGTGGGCAGAAAACCATCCTCCAATGGCAGGTAACTGACTAGACTTATCCCATGCATTGAGTGGGACACACCTTTCTATTTTTTTTGTATGGTACGAAAACCAGGTGCAAATTCACATCATTACTGATAACATTAATACAACTTTCTAACTTACTTTGCAAACCAACCACCATCTAATTATTAAATTTTATACATAAAAAAAAGGTTAACATATTGAAAGCAGGAATTCTTGATTGATTGATTAATGTTTATCGTCACGTCAGTCTGTGACGTAAAGCAGTAGCCCGAAGCCAGTGTCTAGTAGAAATTGCGTCGGACTAGTAAAAATGCGTTAACGATAGCCCAATCGGTCTAGTGAACTTGGCAGCGTACTTTCACCTGAGATATCGACGTACTGTTTTCGACTGGTAACTCGGAAGAACGTGGAAGCGGTAACATGTGATGTTTTAAAATTCGGAACCCAGTAGTATTAAATGCGGTATGCCTGTTTACCTACAATATGTCAATAGAACGGTCGTAAATTCCTTTAGAGCTATTATTTTTTGTATATTGTCAATTGATCAAATATTTAGCAAAATTATGACTGTTTCATCCAACATTTATCAAATAAAAGTGAAATTGAATTATATATGGTCGATGTCTGTCCATATATAGTTTTACTATTAACGTTTCTGTTGTCGTTCGATTTCAAGTTGATGTTGGTCATTAGCTTTTACTTTATAATCTATTGTCGTTTGGTTGCGCTCCCCTATACTATAGATCCCCTGGATATGGCTTACACAATTTCTTTTATTTAATTTACTGAAATTTTTCGGTCTAGTCAGCAAGGTTTCGGTCTAGTAAATTTTGGATGGTTACTTGCCCAGTAATCTGGTAGTAAAAAAAGTTCATGTCACAGACTGTCACGTCTGCTTAATTTCACCCATATTGTGACAGGAACATACATATATCTTATAATAAACAGGAATAGTTGTGTGAAAAAAATGACTGGAAATAAAACTTTAAGGCCTGACATTTAACCATTTAATCATCCCATTCAGTTCATGCAAAGTTAGCTTAAAATTAACATATTTTTCATTCCACATACATACCATTGCATAGTTATTTTCATCATGGTGTACCTCACCATGGAAACCATTTGTCACAGGGCTAGTAGAATGACTTTCAACCAATGGATATGACCTTCAATACCAAAAAAACTTGGTGATATGGAACTTAGATAAAAATTTTGAGTAACATCCAAGATGCAACACGGTACAAAACACATACACAAGGAAAAACCTATTTTCTAAAAAAAAAAAAACGTAAGGCAAATTACAGAACTTGTTTTTCACTAATTCTATGTGGCAAGATGCTGTTTGAAGATTTTTTAACATCTTACAATATTTTAATCCCTTTCAAAGTAATATGTACCAGGTAGTACAAACAAGGTTAAAATCACTTCCCAGTTGGTACACTGCTGAGGTATGAAACTTTTATTTCACTGCTTTACTAACAACACATCAATTTGACAATCCAACAGCTAAATTTAAATTGATCAACTGGATTGTCAGATTGGTAAATTGCTCTAGCTGTTGGTACTGGGTAAGGTAAAAGCCTGCAGCAAAAGCTGAGTAAGTAGATTTTGTAACTCTTAACAAAGCAGGGAGAGAATGGTTTTTTCCACACTCAAGGTGAGCATGCTAACCATTACACTACCCAAGTGTTAACTTGGAAAGAAACTAGTAGGCTATTTTTCTTACTGAATACTTAATGAAGGCAGTAGACAGTATTACTTTTTTCTTAATAACCTTAAATTAATTTGAGTTAATTTTCATGTTCACAACTATTAATTAACTACAACACTGACCTATGGAGAGTCCATGTAGCTGTTTCCTGTGTTTTCTTTGTGTAAGTTCCTGGAAACATCCCAGAATTTCCTGTTAGCCAGGAAGTACCATGATACCAGCCATCTTTACTTTTGTTTATTTCAGCTGGATCCATGGATATAAAATCATGTTCTATCAACTCTAACTCATCTCCTACCTGTGCTGAATAGTGCTTTATTACTTTCCTTACCTGAAATTAAAGGAACAATGTAAATGTAGTGACTGCTCAAGATATGTCTGAAATACAGCTCACATGGCATTCATCATTAAATGATAATTCTAATATTGTAAAAATACCTCATTTCTTCTATTGGGTAATACCATGACAACAGAAAAGTTTGCAATTGATAAACCAATGTGTCATCAACAACTAAATCAATACCCCTTTAAAAATTTCTTTTCTTGGAGTTAAATTGTAGCATTATTTTCAATTATTTGACTAATTAACTGGAATTATAAGTAATTAATGCTATTTTTTATGGATTTTCCTTCAGACTTTGTTCAGTTTGTGAGTCTGCTGAGTTAAAACATGAATAAATTCCTTCAAATAGCATTTATTACTATAATAATTATTCAATTCTACCAGAAGAATAAATGCATGAAAATTTTTTTTTTCTGGTTTAACAAAAATTATATCCATTCATTTCTGTTTCTCAATATAACATAAACAATTCATATTTTGTTAAGTCATCTACTTTTGAGATTTGACCCATTTCAAATTGTGTCATACCTATCTCATGATTTAATACTATGGCTTTGCTAACATTTCCGTCCAAGAAACTTTTTTTTTTATCAAAATTTTTACCTGTAGACCTAAACTGCCTCCGTAGTGTAATGGTAAGCATGCTTGACGTTAGGCAGCATTCAGTCAATCAATCAACATGTCGATATATTAATCATACCAAATGGTGATAGGATTTTAAAAATATTATTTTCTGTCTAGTTATTTTGTCAATCAGTTGTACAGGTAAAGTCATTTATTGCAGCAATATACAAAAGGATTAGTGGTATTCCCATAGAATATAATAAAAGTGATAGCCATAGTATTAAACAAAGGGAGGTAATTTGTAATGAATTGGAGTGGTCAAAAATTTCTATGGTTAAACTTGTTCAACAAATTTTTGTGGATTAACATTTACAAATTTGTTATGTTTTGAAGTTATATAAGAAATATTTTAAATAAAAATTAATACAAATAATAAAGAACTATTACATAAAGGGAGATAATGTTTAAGGTCCTGCAATTATCAAGTCTGACAAGGGGACATACTGACGTGGGAAAGCACAAAAAATAACCAATTTTATGAAATAGTTAACCCACTGAGCAAGTTTTAAAATTTCCAACATAGGTTAAAAATCTCACATTTTTCATTAGTATTGACAAGTTGTACAAACACCAACTATCTAAGGAAAATACATTTGTTTCTCATGAACAAAATGAGGTAAATTTCCTTGAAATCTGTTTATTTGGCTCCTTATTATTGAGTCATTAACATGTTATTAATAATTTTAAGGTTACACCTGCATTGAAGCTATTGAATATTAATACTTAAACGGGTGTTAAAGGAAAATTCTAATGAAAAATTTTTGTAACACCTATTTTGATTGGCTTGCATTCTACGTAAAATTTACAATCTATTTGCCGTAACTAAGATGAACTAATATAAAACGCCGCCATGTTGGAACAATAAATTTATTGTATGTCAAATGTCATAAAATAAGCAAAATATTTAATAGGTCTAACGAAAAACCTACCTTTAGAACAAATTTATCAAGATTTGAAGCGTACACGAAGCCTCAAAACGTCCGTAGTTTACATTTCACAATGGAAGCGTTCAAATGACGTCTTGTTGTTTCTATGACGTTTATCAGCGGGAAAACATCCACAACGTTTCGCAGAATTTCTTTTTTACAGTTTTTATTATATGAATCAAAGGTTTTTAATTAACATTGCATTAGAATGAAGATAACTGTATTGTATTTTAAGCTTTAAGGACGTAAATCTTGATTGTAAACTCAATTTGCAACAGTAAAATCCACTATTTACGTCCTCAAAACTTAAAATACAATACAGTTATCTCATAATTCATTCACATGTTTAAGGGATATCAGACCAGATTTATGTATATAATCACTATGTACTTCATTGTTATATTTTAACCAAAAGTAGTGTAAGGCGAATGATAAGACTAGATTTTTAAACCAAATTAGCTACATACTACTATTTTATTGGGTCTTAAAGCTGGTTGACCTTTATGATTTAAATCAGTCATCAAGATAAAGGATAATATAAAATATCTCAAACTGAAGTGACTTTGGTCAGTACTTAAGGCAATAACTATGTCCTTAAAAATTTAAGTTTATGTACCTTTCCTGGCTCTGATGAAAAGCTCTTTAGATCAAAAACTGTTTATAAATGGTTAGTTCAAACTAATTGGAAATTCTCTTAAAAAATTTGAGCAAAATGCAGAACCTTGGTGAAATGGTATTTAGATGGTCCTCTACCAAAACTGTCTGCAACCCCTGTCTACCATTCAATATTGGCACCATCACTTAACTTGACCTTCGAATTTATGGAAAATTACACTTAAAAATCTATTGTCTGAAATTGCTGAGACAGTTTTTACCAAATTTTGTTGGAATGGTCCAAAGATGAACCTCTTCCTTTCAATGTACTTTATTGGGCAATACCTGGTACTATTTGCCAACAAAGATGGCTTCTACACTTATGTTAACATTGCATCTTTTAAGAAATATATTGAAAGATTTCCAGTCAGAAACTTCTTAGCCAATTGCTACCAATTGTTCTTATATGGCCCTCTACTAAAATTAGGTATGTCATTACCCATCGCTAACTAAGATGGCCATCCCTGCCAAACCTTTTATTCATGTAAAAATCTTCTAGTCAGAATCTGTTGAACAAATTACAACCTAACCATGGTGGAATAGTCCTTAACTGGTCTTCCACCAAAATTTTGTCAGCATTCCTGTCCCATCCCAGACCAGCCATTATCCCTGTGCAGTGCTAATCCAACAGTTTGGAATCAGTTCTTATCTTTCATAATGATTTGTATTGGATTATTTAGAGATTGATAAATCCTGATTACAGTGAGAAAAATTGTGACATCACTGGTATTAAAATATACATTGGTTTCTTTTACAGGATGTTTTACAGCAGATTTTAATTGTCAAGTTACCAAATTATCAACTGATATGTAAAGAACCAGAGAAGGGTATGTTATGTCATGGTACCTACCAACTGTAGATATAACATCTACATGTAGGACCATAATTTGTCATATTATTATTCACAAAGACCTGCTTTTCTAGAAGTTCTGAGCCAACATAATGACATCAGAAAAGATTGGGCAACTTATGGAAATCGTGTTGATCTTTAGAAAATCTTTTGGTAATATAATGCAAATTTCTAGAGTTTATATATCATCGTAAAATTAGTAAACATTATTTTAACCATAACAGTAGTAAGTTTGTTAAAACAGCAGTATACAGAAAAGACAGAAATTACAGATACAATGTAACAGTAAAATAATATCTCTTATCAAAAATATTGTTATCAAATTCCTCAGTAACAACTTAAGACAGGTAAATAGTACCCCCCAAAAAAAAAATAATGACAAGTATAAATCTATTGGGGTGAAATAAATAAAATGCACATATGTCTGATATTTATAGTTGAAAATGTGAATTGAAGCTGAATATAACAAATTATAAATCACACTTTTTGTGGTTTTTATGGTCTGTTTACTATCAAAACTGCTTATGTCATTATACTGTTTTCCTTAGTTTGGTATCATATGTAGTAATTCATCTTTAAAATGACAATCGTGTTGCAAGTCTTAAGAATGTTTTAAATTACCATAAAGATATGGTTATGTTTTTATTGTTTATGACTGATGTATCTCACAAGTATATACCTGTCAAAATAAGGGTCAACAGTATTTTATGTAATCTGAAGAGATTTAAATTCTAACAGAATACACAAGTTCTTTTTGTTAACTTATCTTTACAAATTGATATGATAAAGAAAAATGCACTGGAATGCAATGCTTCAACTGATACGAATAGACTTTGGTTGTACTGACCCCATTTTGATTCATTTATTTTCATATCAATTTTCATGGATAACATAAAATATGTGGTTATGATGCAGAATTTATTGAAACTAATCATAACGCCATATAAAATTAATGCATTTCATTTAATACTGAAATTCTTTAATTGTCTTCAACTAGGGATCCACTAAATTTGATGTCCAACAGAAGAAATAAATTTCAATTTACCTGTTGTTTATATATTATTTGTATCTTATAATTCAATATAATTCCTTAATAACACCTCTCTCCCAACCCTTTACCCCAAAAAGTTTTATAAATACTATATCCATATCAAATGATAGTTTTTGCTGTTGGTTGTTTCAGAAGCCAGTCTGACAGAATTAAGAAAAGTTATCTTGTTGATTTTGGGTTGTGCAATACAGTGTGACAAGAAAGAGACATTTATTGAGAACATTAAAAGTTTGGAGGTTCAAGTTCAACATGAAATAGTAGAGCTTATCAAAGAGGTAACAATAACTGATGTGAGGTCATTCTGTAATTTATTGGTTCATCATTCCCTTCATGGTAACATTTGACATCAGATCTGTATCTTTAGTCTTATACCGCCTTCTCTGGCACCTACAACGCCATCTGCAGTCTGTGACATTATTAACTATAAATCAATTATAAATCAATTGTTTCCTTTTAGTGTGGGTTTCCTCAAAGAGGTTTAATAAAACACATTTTCTAAAATAGTATTGAAAAAAGTCTTTAAAAAGAGCAAGATACAATAAGGCTCTTACTTGGCCCATTATTCAATGTGAAAATAATATTAGAGATATTTTAACCATTTTTGGTCAAATTAAATATAATAATATTGTTTTTTTTGTTAAACTCAATTACGGTTTTCATCTCAAAATGAACAAAAATTGTCATTTTGTAAAAAATCCCAATATTTGGCCAATTTTCTGTATGATTTTGGCTGAAATAAATATGTGGACAATGTAAACCAGCATGATAATGATACTGAATGTAGCTCTTTATAACATTAATCCATTGGTAAAACATTGTGTTGGTCTACCTAGGCTCAAATACTTAAATTTACACAAAAATCTCTATTATTTGCTGCTTTCTTCAATATTTAGCAAATTAGACATACTGGGTACAATTTGTGATGTTTTGATGAAAAACAATTGTCACTAAAACCTGTCAATAAATGAGATCATACTGTGCCACATTTCATAATCATCACACAATTTTCTGTTTAGCTGGCCAAAAAGGGTGGATAGCATACCTTGTCCTTTCCTAATTACAAAATCTTGTATTTTTTTACTTGTCTGTACTTGTGATTTTTACTTTACTAGAAATAATAGTATTAAATATGACAGAGATTACAGCTGAAGTAGACTGAATACAGCAGTAATAAGCTTAGGAAATGCTAGACTGATAATTAACTGACACTAGAACACAGTATAAGCTGATAGAGATGGTGTAAATCCAATCATTTTGGCTAATGACCACTGATTAGATTTACTGACCTATCAATTTACCTGAAATTTGTACCTTCAGGCTTTGATCTTAATCAATTCTATTAATACCTGTAATTACTGGGCTGAATAACTTTGATAGATCAGTGATAGTGTTTCTCCTTGTAGCAATCTCTGTGTTAATTGTAATAACAAACCTTTGTGTTTCTTTCTCCTCAATTATTTATCCAGTAATCACGGACAGGGAATTGTTAAAAGCAGAAGGAACCCATGGGAGGAATATACAAACAAAGCTTTTTTGGAGCCCACATGTATGAGTTAAAGACAAATATTTACATACCCTGCCTAGTCTTGTGATAAAATAAGACTGTTCTTTGTTTCTTAATAATGAGATTTTTTAAATTTAATTTTGCAAGCATTTTCTCATCATCATATTATTTATAAAGGTAGTCCTGTGTTCATAAGTCTTAGTTATACTGACTCGTTAATCTAACCGGTCAGGGAAAAACAGGAGGAGATAGAGATTTTGGGAAAATCACTCATAAATGAAGTCATTCCAATTAAGTCCTACATGCATATCCTTCAAAGAAACAATATATGTATTTTAAACTTTTTAAACTTTCCCTAGTTTGTCCTTTAATATACTAGTAATAAGCATTTCGTTTTGATGTAAAAAAAAATTTTCATGAACTACCTGTACAAAGTTAATTAAATGTTAAGGCTGAATTATTTATAGTAAGAATATAAATAGGCAGTTAACACTTAATTAAAATCCATTACAAATGTATTAGTCTTTAGTTTCTCTGTTACAAGTTTCTAATTCTAATGGTAGTAAAAAGTGCATGTTTTATTAATGTAAATTATATGTAGATTTTACATTTAAATGAATTTGTTTATTGTACCATGTACCCAATAAACCTCTCACTGTGAACTGTCAGTCTATAGTCTATTTTCTGTTCATTTAACTTATAATTAATCTTTATCAGTGGATAAAAATTTCATGTTGGGTATGGATCATTTGAAATACTATCAACAGAAAAAAGATATGATTCGGGTCATTGAAGTCCCATAAACAAAACAAGTTACCTGCTTAGAGCAAGTAGTGAGATAGAAATCAGTAATTTAGGCTCTATAATAAAGTTAATTGGAGATGATTTCCTTTCTATGTACATTTCACTGTCAGTATATTGATTTTAAGTGGAGTTATCTCAGGAATGCAATAGACATGTATTGTTATAGAGATGATAGTATTAATTCACTATAATCATACATATAATTAGGAAGATTGATCTAAACTGCAAAACTACAAAGCTTTAATTTCCCCATGGAATTTCAAGTTTGTCTAAAATAAAATATTGATTAGTTATTTGTGACATGCCTTATAGTTACAATCAATATAGCCATGATCATTTAGACAATTATTTTCATGCTTCAGTAGTTACTACACGCTCTTCCATACAAGACTTCATTACTTAAAGAAAAACCTCTCTTGTATTAAAAATATGATTTTTCATATTGTCATATTTAATCCATTCTCTTTTAAAATGTTCTAAGCTTTGATTACATGTATTTCGGTTCAAAAAAAGATTATGGATCAGATCACCACTGCAACTCACTATCCAACGTCATATAAAAACATTAAAACATCTCATTAGAAAGTTATTTATTTCATGTCTAAATATATGCATTGTTTTCATTATGGAAGATAGTGTGTCATTAAGATTTGTTTGCATGCCATTTTATTTGGCAACTATACATGTTCAGTAAAGAAATTTGACTAGTTGGTTATTTCCTCAACACAAAAAAATCACCCAACTGATGGCAACTTGTACTGATGAAATATTTGAGAAATTCCTGTATTACCGGTACCTATTATTAATATGTGTCATAGTAATTCAACAACAAAAAATCTGAATACATGTATACTGTTAAAGCATTTAGCTATCAAAAGGGGGCATATTTCTTATAAGACTTGAAAATTTTGCTCATAATAACTATGTTTGATAATTTTACTTGAAGGTGACCGACGATACAGAATTTATAATGCATATAGAACCAACAGAACAACTAGAGACCTACACGGAGAAATTATTTAACCATATTACCAGACTTATAAAAGAGAGAGATGATTATTTTGAGGTTTGTTACCTTATATATAGAAATAATGAACATTATACTATAGATAAAATTTGTTTTTAGAAAATCCTCTCAAAGTACTTATTGTAACTGATTGGTTTTGCTTAAAATAGTACAGTTAGTTGTCTAGTTCACAGCGTCAGTAAATTCTGGACAGCTAAAGGTCATTCTTGATAATAAATAAAGATCACATGATACAACACACAAATCAGGAACAAATATCTTAACAAATTTTAAAAATCATGTATTCTTTGAATATGCATAAAAACATTTGCTAAGTTTCATGCAAAAACATATTACTATACGGAAGGCTGTGTTCATACCAAGGCTTAAACAAGTGTCAAACTAGTTTAGTAGATTTTTCGAAGCAAGATATTATTTGGAGAATAATATTAAACAGAAATCATTAATAAAAATTTAAATGATATGTGGTAAATGTCAGAGAGACACACTTCAACCACAAGAAGAACGGAATTTACGAATCTAGAGGTCTCCACAAGACCTTTAACAAGGGTGGAATACCACTCTTTGTCGAAAGCTCTAAATCGTAATTTTTGTTTATAAATAATGATAATTACCACTGGGATCACTGGTCTTGTTTATGTCGTAAGTCTTAGGGTTTCCGAACTTTTCATTTCATTGGTCACCTTGTTGCTATGATACTGTAAGATGGTATATATTTCATTGTCACCTTTTCGCAGCAAAATTGAAATCTTTCCTTGATTGAACTTTTCACTGACTCAAACCACAGGAAAACCAGGAATTTACAAATTTATAGGTCTTCACAAGGCCTTCAACAAGGGTGGAATACCACTCTTTGTGGAAAGCTCTAAATGCCAAAATAAAAAAAAATTGATAAATAAAATATTACAGCTCCTATATTACAGCTCCTACCTGAATATTATCAAAAATGTACATATAACAAGTCATTAAAAACGAAGACAATCCTATGACCACAATTCCTGACTTGGGACAAGCACATGAGACATATGGTGGGTTTAACTAGTTAAGTAGAATCCCAACCCTCCTTAACGAGTGGTTAAAGGAAGAAATCAAAGAAAACAAAAGCAAGTAACAGACGAACTATAAAAATCAAAACAGAAATTCACCCAATCGCACTAGAGAGTACTCGAATTACAATAAATATACTTAACAAAAATAAAGCAAAGAGTATATACCCATCTAATGAATGCTCCCAGTTACTGAGAGCAAGCTAAGGGTGAGATTCCTGAAGATAAGACATCAAGCCTTTTAACACAAGATGTCATCAAACTCAGTATGTCTGTGTAAGGAAGTGATAAGTTTATTAATATCTTACCAACAAAAACAATTTCAAATTTCTGACCACAACATTAAATCTGTACCCTTTGTGAATAAGTTTGTTTAACTGAACAGTGAGATTAATAAATAATTTTTATTGTTAGCTTTACATGTAATGTTTCCATAAAAAGTAGGATGTGGTTGATGTACCCTTGGAGCACAGATGCAGTCTACTTCAGGAGCACAGATGTAATTTACTCTTGGAGCACTGATGTAATGTACTCTTGGAGCACTAATGTAATGTACTCCTGGAGCACTGATGTAATGTTTTCCTGTAGCACTGATCAAATGTACTCCTGGAGCATTGATGTAATGTACTTCTAGAGCACGGATGTAATGTGCTCCTGGAGTACAGATGTAATGTGCTCCTTGAGCACTGATGTAATGTGCTCCTGGAGCACTGATGTAATATGCTCCTGGATCACTGATGTGTGCTCCTGGAGCACAGATGTAATGTACTCCTGGTGCACTGATGTAATGTGCTCCTGGAGTACAGATGTAATGTGCTCCTGGAGTACAGATGTAATGTGCTCCTGGAGCATAGATGTAATGTACTTCTAGAACACAAATGTAATGTAATTGAAATCGACATTCATTTTTAACTTGTATTCATATGTTAAAATTTTACTTTATAGATACTATCAGAGTTGGCTCAGGAGCGGGATTTTTACCAGGCTCAGATCCAGGGTAACACTGCATTACCCTTGTCACCACCTACCAGTCCAGAGAAACATCATATGGTTGTAGAATTAGCAGATTGTAAAGCCAAAATAAGAAAACTCAGACAAGAACTGTAAGTTATAAACCAAAAATAGGGATTTTTTTTAATGGTTATAACCTTTAGATGCATCCAAACTTTTGCAGTTAACTTGTTTTGACTCAAGTTTGATGATGAACATGATGGACAATGCATTTTCATGATAAAAATTTCGTTTGATTGTGTAAACAAACGTTAACTTATATTATGAAATGAAGAGAGATTTTTAAGACATAAACTATAGCCACAATTTAACTCAGGAGAAAAATGATGAGGAAAATGGTCATGTCCCATCATTGCTATGGATTTATTTTTAAATCAGAGTTAATGGAAAATAAATAACAGTTCAAAGAAACTGACTCCTTATTCATTAGATGCCTTTTTTTACTAGAGAAGACAAACAGGAAGTAATATCTGATATACAGGTGGAACTAGATGATAACAAAGGGGTGATTTCTAAGTTACGAAATGAGGTGAGTTCCTGCATTATAAATTCTAGTAGCTGATCATTTTCTGGAAGTTCTAGATAACCGTGTGTTTTGTCCCTCTATACTTAAGATCATTTATTTGTTTAAATTGCCTTGAATCACATCATTATTTAACAATATCTTTGACTAAGTTTGAAGCAACTATTTAAAAAAAATATATCAGATGTTTGGCAACCTATTTATAAAGCAAAACTTTAGGTAACATTATTTTGGTCAGAGAGCAAAACATAAGTGACATTAAAGTAGATAATGACTGAAACTTCCAACAGATAGGATTTTCCCCTACTTTGCTGAAATGTTGGCTGTATCAAGACATTTAAAAAAACAAAAACAAATATATGTGTCACTGTTCTTATTTTTTGAGTTTTTATAGTTACAAAATCAGCCTGTTTTATAATGCTTATATTGTGATAATGCACAATTTTGCAGATAGAAAGAATACCAGCTAATAGAATTTTAAGATAATAATTGTTAAGATAACTTTTATAAAATGCTTTCAGAAAATGAAATATCATTTGGTGGTCAGCATTCTTGCTTGTGTGGTACAAAACAAAATGTAAAAAATCATAGTGCATTCATTTTAAAGTTATCTCCCCTTTAAGGTTTTTCAGTTTTAATGTCCAAAAAAGGAGTAAATAAAGTATGTCTGTAATTACAACAAAAAAGTATACTTAAAGTATAGATCAACATTTTCTCCAATTACAGCAAAGTGTGTCTACATCAAGATTTACTCTGCTGTCAGATTTATCACTAAATAGCTTTAAAGAGACATTTTATTTTAATATCTTTCTGATAGTTTTGTGGACTTCTACCAGTTATTTATTGTTATAAAAGCATTAAGGGTAATATTTATAAGCTTTCACTTGATTTTCTTTTAATTACAGAATGCAACACTTATACAAGATGCCAGAGCTGCTAGGATGCTGAGAGATGAATTAGATATTCTCAGAGAAAAGGTTTGTTATTAGTCTACAGGAAGAAGCTGTAAGAGTCATATAGTTATCTTTTGCCAGAATTTTTTTATGATATCACCTTTCAAAAAGCAGATATTGCTTCAAATGGAGTTGCAGTATTTGGGAACATCATGTGTGCTAGCTTTAAATCCTCCTTGTAATCATTCTGGTTGACAGGAAAACTGCAATTAATTTATTTTATGTGAATACAGACATGATTTTTATACGACCGCAAAATTTTGTAGTCGTATTTGGTATGGCGCTGTCGGTGTTGGCATTTGTAGACAGGTTGGTTTCCGCACAATAACTTTTGTCCTAGTTAATCAATCCTTTTAATATTTTGGGACATTGATAATTGTTGTTATTGATTTTGGGTGATCTAGCCCCACCTGTTTTTTGGGGAGGGGCCAGAAGGGGATTTTCTCTTATTTTGATGCAAGTTCTCTATTTCTTGTCCAATTTTGATGGGTTTTTTTTTCTTTGTATTCCCCATGAGAAAGTCAACATAATGGGCCACAAGTGTCATGACCTATTACTGTTATTGAGATATAGGGGGGTCAATTCAATTTCGTATAATATGGAAAAATTTTATTTTTCACACAATTTTGATGGGGTTTTTTTTCCGAATGATTCCTCATGAAAATTCAAAAAAGTTAATCCAAACATTTTTTGGTAAAATTTACCTTTTTTTGTAT
>JARWCS010386251.1:0-17547 GCA_034783895.1 Geukensia demissa
GAATTATACAATGTTTATTCATCTTTTAAGGTCAGAGTTATAAATTCTGTATGTAAAATAGCATAAATTCTTTAGTCACATGGATTTTTACCAGCAATTTTCCAAAATTTTAACAAATGTCTTGTCGCAAACTAAATCTTATCAGGATTATACATTGCATATTCATCTCTTAAGGTCAGAATAATAAATTCTGAATGTAAAATAACATAAATTCTTTAGTCGCATGAATCTTAACTAGAAATTTTCCAAAATTTGAACAAATGTCTAGTGGCGAACAAAAAATAATCAGGATTATACAATTTATATTCATCTCTTAAGGTCAGAATAATAAATTTTGAATGTAAAATAGCATAAATTCTTTAGTCTCATAGATTTTTACAAGAAATTTTCCAAAATTTGAACAAATGTCTTGTCGTGAACAAAATATAATCAGGATTATACAATTTATATTCATCTCTAAAGGACAAAATTAAAAATTTTGAATGAAAAAAAGCATTAATTCTTTAGTCGCATGGATTTTTACCAGAAATTTATTCAAATTTCTTGTTGCGAACTAAAAATAATCTGGATTATACAATGTTTATTTAGCTTTTAAGGTCAGAATTATAAATTCTAAATGTAAAATAGGATGAATTATTATGTCGCATAGATCTTCACCAGAAATTTTCCAAAATGTAAACAAATATCTAGTCATAAATTAAAAATACTCTTGATTATATATTGTATATTCATTTCTTAACGTCAGAATTACAAATTCGCAACATAAAATAGCATAATATTTTAGTCGCATGGATTTCTACCAGAAATTCTCTGCAAATTATCTTGATTGAACAAGACATCTTTATTTTGTGAAACGCTGTCAAACGACAGAAATTTATCGATAATTTGAATGTTTTTCTTTAATATGCCTGGTTAATATTTAATAATCTATATTTTAACAATGATAATTAAAAAATAATTTCGTTTCGTGAAGACATAATACAAGAAATTAAAATTATAATTATTGAAAATCACACGTTACACGATTAAAATCGACCAATGAAAACTGTTATAAGATACACGTTTTACGATGCATTATTTGGACCACACGATACACGATACACGTTACACGCAAACCATACGCAAACGATCCGCACGTTACACGCACACGATTCACACTTTACACGCACACGATTTACACGTTACACGTTATTTTGGGAACCTTTTACGCTCCAGGGGGTGTAAAACTATGCCGAGCCATGACGGCCATGTTGGATGGCGCTCGGCAAAACCGAACAAAATTTTTAAAGACCATTCCACCAAAGTTTGGTTAATATTGACTCAGGGGTTTCAGAGGAGTTGACCAAATGTATGTTAAACTATTCTGAGCCATGGCGGCCAAGTTGGATTGCGCCTGGCAAAACCGAACACAATTTTTAAAGGGGGCCATCCAAGGACCAATCCACCAAAGTTTGGTTAATATTAAATCAGGGGTATCAGAGGAGTTGACCAAAATGTAAAAATCCCATAGGGTCCCATGTTAAACTATGCCGAGCCATGGAGGCCATATTGGATGGCGCTCGACAAAACCGAACACAATTTGTAAAGAGAACCATCCAAAGAACATTCCATCGAAGTTTGGTTAAAATTCACTCAGCGGTTTCAGAGGATTTGATAAAATGTAAAAAGTTTGTATACGACGACGACAGACGCAAAGTGATGAGAAAAGCTAACATGGCATTTTATGCCAGGTGAGCTAACAAATAACGCTTGTTTTGATTTTGGTCATTTTTTAGCTAAAACAACGATTTTGAGTGATTTAAGTGTGAAATGTGTAATGAGATTACGATCCTTTTTCCCTCAAAGATCAATTCAAAGATATTTTGGGGCATTTGATTGATTGATTGATTGATTGTTGGTTACTTAACGTCCAGTGGCAGGGACGGAAAATTTAGCCTTTTGTAGCGGCACTAGGGCGTTTGAAGAATGAAGTCTAACGAAAGAATGTTAAACACCATCTTACAACTGTATGCTTGGTGATCATGCCATGCTATCATAACTTAATGATAATTAACATAAAAACTACCGATGAATATAATATGGCTTTTCGAAAATACCAGTGTCTTAAATTGTTTGACAATCTCTAATGATAACGTGAGATATCCTTTTATAAATTTGCGAGTTAATCCGAGCTAAATGGCAAATTGTATTTTTGTTTCTGTGTGTTTCTTTATTTTGAATAGCGTTTCTAACTAATCTTAAGTCAGTGCTACCCGCAATATCAAATGGTTAGCATCAAAGTGATAATAAAAAACAAAAAAATATTGACATATTTGTAAGGTTTAATCAGTAAGTAAGATATATATAAATTTGTCAAAAGTCCGACTTAATGATTTCTGTCTATCCCTTTGGTATTTTCGAACTCCTTTCCTTATACCTTCATCTCGCAATTCTTTAGAATTCGTCAAACAGCTAGGATTATCCACATTTATTAAAGTTTTATTGTACAAACATGAAACAACCGATATGTATAGAATCAACTAAACAATAAAATAACAGATCAAACCCTTTTGATTGCTGATTTTTTTTCTGGCAATGTGCTAAAAGAAATGATAATATTGAAAATTACAATGATTATAATCTTGTTTGATGATATCTTTATCACAACCAATAATCTGGCATCATCATGCTTTAAAATTCTATTTATGGCATGCTTGTCCTACAATATGATGCACACAACAGTATAAAAGTTGACTATTTTTTATTCATCATTGATTTACTTTTATACCGAATTGCTGAAATGGTTCTTTATTGACTTAACATACAAAACTAAAATATTGTTATACAGAAAAAAGTCATGAAAGAAAAACAGGATGGACATTCCGTCTGGTTGCCTTCTACAAATACTCTGGCTGACCAAGTGGTTTTTATCAATAAAAAAACAAAACAGAAAAAAACTCGGAAATGCAGAAGACTCTTCAAATCTACGCCTTAGTAAAACACAAAATGATACCCAAATACACCTACCATATAATGTAAATCTACATATACACACATTTTAGAGAGTATAGTCTCGGTCTGCCCAAAATTGAGATACAATCACGAAATAATATATTATATGTTATCTGACATTATTTGGCGGATATCGTCTTTTCACAGACGATAGACGCCAAACAAAGTCAGATTGCATTTATATCTGAAGTTTTGACTCTTAAACGTAAAATTCGGTAAGTGACATTTGTTCGTTCAGGAGAAAGGCTAACGATACAATATACAAAAAATAAGGTGAAAAGTTAACTAAAAGAAAACACCAAGAAATGCGATGAAGTTTATTCCAGTCCAAATCCTCTTACAATATTACTTCAAAGAAACTGCTCTGATCGATTTCTATTTTGAAATTATGAGTTAATTCTATACTGACGCACTGTTGTTGATTTAAACAAGTTGGTCACGTATCGAGGGCAAACGTAATTATTTTGTCCAAAATTGAGGACAACTGCTAAAACATTTCCCGCCTTGGATATAAGTAAGAAGTCACGAGGTAGTCAAACTTGAATACCGATTGGCCGGCGAACTGTCAACTTCAGATATAATACTTTATCGAAACCTAAAGCTTTTTTCAAACATGTTGAATGGTCCTGTCGTTCCTGGAGGCTTATATTTTTGAAATCTCTGCGTTGGATTTGACCAAGTGATTATGTAGTAATTTTCTCAAATCTCCGCGTTGGATTTGACCAAGTGATTATGTAGTAATTTTGAGGGAAAACCCCGCAGTAATCTTTTTAATTTTAACATTGAAAGGGCAAATAAATGTAACATTCCACCTATTTATATTCCCAAGATGGATAAAATAGTCATCTCTGCCTGATAGAGTAATTGTTCATGATAAATTAAGACAATTGTGTATAAACAACAAACAAGATTTATGCCGATATATAGCTTATAAAAGATACAATGCACAAAATGCGACAATTTAGTCATTCCCCTAGTCAAATGAATTGCGACCGCAGTTCAAGTTATCTAATGTTCAAACACGTCGTCAGTGATTTTTGATTTTTCATTTTGAAAATCCCAATTTTTAATAAAAAAATAAATTCTCCAATATATACATCTTTTCTCGACTGTACAAAAGTAAATTTCACACCAATTTACTGTTTTGGTGGTCTATTTAAGACATGATTACCAATCAAACGATTATATGTAGCCACCTAAACGTTTTCTACATTTGATATTCCGTGACTTCTTGGTAAAGCAGACATAACGCTTGACCAAATAAGATCTGGATACTTCGAAATATTTTAATTATATGGTGGCTTTTCTCTACTGACTCTACTAACTCGATTATATAACTAAGATGTAAGTATTTGTTAGCATTTTCTATGCTCCACGTTAAATAACAATTCTGTGCACAACTTACATTTCCTGGGAGGAAGCTTAAATTGTTGAAGCTTATAAAACATACTATTAACGTGATGCAATAAAATGCCCAAGACGAAAAAAAGAGGTGTAAACCTTTTTTCATATAGTTAACAAAAACATGTAATGTCGCATAATTAGAATATATTGATTGCTGTTGAACATCCTTCGGCAACAATTTCATGCATATTCACGACGAGGAAGAGTTATAAAACAAAAAATCAGTCAAAATCTGAGCTGCGGTAAGGGCGGGGCATTTTATAGCCACTGGTTGCCAAATTTAGACAGTTTGGTTAGGGGCGGGAAATTTAACCGAAGCAACAGGCCAACAACGACTGTTCCAAAGGGATATTTAACGTACTAAAAGCGTGGCGGTAAAGTTCCCGTCCGAGACGGGATGAGAATTAATACATCCCGCCAAATCAACCGGCCTAATTCTATACCCGTCCGATTTCGGGGGCAACAAGAATACAATAAGTCAACTGAAAAGAGTTATAGAGTAAGGAAAACATCATATTTTAGGACTATTTTTAATTTTCCTTACAAATATGCATTCATTAGCTGTTAACGGCCCAACCCAAATAACTTTTTGCTGTACACCGATTTACGGGTTTCGATAAAGAATAAGCATTTTATATATCATGTTTCAAGGCAGTCCCACTTGATTTTTTCACCAGTTTCTTCTTCAAACCTTTCCAAAAATACCCTGTGTCTTTCATTAACAACAACTTCAGCAGTCACTAGATGAGACGACGAAAAGATCGTGACCGTTTTTTATATAAGCAAGAGATTGCTTTCCAACGCAGAACAATCCATTTCTTGTCCATAAAAATCTATGTCCATTTTTATGATGTAGTTCCTATTTTTGGCCCCACGACTCGTATCCTTTCTAGATAAATCGTTTTGTTTTCTCTCGTTCTCACCTAAACTGTCTTCATTAAGGGCTGGTTATGCTGATCATATCTACTTAGGAACATGACCGCTTAAGTAGACCCGGGGGAGGGGTGGGGCAGATACAACAGTTTCATTCACCAGAACTAGTTTCGTGTTATATCCTATGAAACACGTTTGACGTGACTTTTAGATATATCACCTTGATAAAAATCATGCATGTATGAAACTATTATTAAAAGACATGAATTTTCAGATTTGATATTCTTTTACTTCATATATCTATTGAGATCATACTGGTGTTAATTTACTAAACGTTCGTATTTACAGGTGTGGACATTAACATGCCAAAAGAACAACACGATGATGTGTTTTTTATTGTTAAATAGACGCCATGCGCACATTAAAGCACTCCAGGTAGAAGTACCTACTTCATTATCCATAGCCATTATAATGCTATTTTATTTTAGTATCATACTGTTTGGATGTGTGTTATCATGATTAAGAAACTGTAAGTCATCGAGTAATAAATATCCTGATCAAACACGTCACAGTAAGCCATTTGTTCCTTCTGGTTACCTGTGGTAAAATGAAATTAAAACACAAGCAAAAAGTCATTAATAAAGAAAATGCGTTTTCCACATGCTATTATTTAATACTGATTCAGTCGGTGATTGATATGTATTATAAACATTAAATGAATTAAATTATTTTGTTTTTTACCCTTATTCACTCATTGCAGAATACGAGTCTTTGAAATAGTTATTTACTTCCTAATAATGAAGTTTCGGAAATGACAGCCGAAGAATTGCTTCTTTTTTACGCTGTTATTCAAAACAACATTTATTATTCTTAATTTGAAAAAAGAACCAGCTTTTCATAGAAACCGTCTTGTTATTTGTCTTACGCGTTTCCTACCGAATAAACGTAGTTCTACATGTTTGTTCAGTTTTTGTCCAGCTCTTTACTCCAAACATTTAAAATCAATATGTGTGCAAACTTTGTTAATTTCTTTAAAAAATATAAAAAAGCTTCGGAATGTTCGCTTCTTATGTTTTTGACAGATTATAAAAATTCTCTTGTTTTATCTATTGCAAAGAACATATATGTGCGGAGTTCCGATATTTTCTGTTCATAATTATATTAAATACATTTTAAAATTGCCATGTAAAATAAAGTAAAGAAATCGTATTAGTTTTCTATTGCTTTTGAACGGCTGAACATGTCCATGCATAACAAATATAAAATCAAAACCAATATTCTGCTTATTTTCAACCTTACATCTAAAAAAATCGAGCACATTGACATATGTCCTTTTTATTTCGGAGTAAAATCTCTTACAGACAGTGACAATAATATGAAAAAATATTTTTGAACACGATATCAGCGTCTTTAATGTATTATGGATCAAATACTTGTAAGATGATATCAGCGTCTTTAATGTATTATGGATCAAATACATGTAAGATGATTGGTTATGAAACCGATCAGCAAGTACTGTTAATAATATTATTTTAATATTACATATAGGCATTATCACATAGTCAGATAATATGAGCAGATGTTAGTTAATAAATTACTGCTCGTTTACAAATGGATTATTTTCTTATAGTACGAGAGTACTTTAGTATAATATACAGTAAAATTATTATTGATAGTGTCATCAATCTTACATCATGAACTTATGTTAGAATGCATTAAATTAACTTCGTGAAAAACTTATGATAAAATCGCGAATTTCATGGTGAGAAAATATTATCATTGTCTCTACACATGTACATATATTGTACGCAAGCCGGGTACTTTTTAACTTGGATTTTGAGCTTTATAATATATATCAGACAATAAAATATAAACTCGTTGTGGAATGACCGATAACAGGTTCATTTTTAAATACAGGGATACCATATGGATCAACCAATTCATGATTCAAGGAGGAAAGATTTCAACCTTGATTGGATGTATCCTCGTTGGATAATGCTCTCTTTAGAAAATCCTGAACCGTGGTATAGGCACGAAAGTATCGAATAAACTGCGACACATAAACCCCGTAAGCATTTTGCCCCATGAAAATGTAAAATTTACAATAGGAAAGTTCAAGTCATCCCGTTTGTCTTAGAAATAAGTTTTCAATTTTGGTCAATTTCGAGGAATACATCTAGGTATAAAGCACAGATTTTTGGGTCTGTGTTCTCTTAATTTCTAGATCGCTAGGGTATATATTCGGTCGAAATGGCCACTGAACGTAGGATTTTTCAATAGATCTATTAAAGACATCCCTTTACTGTGAAAGCAATCAGTGTGGTATTAATCAAATACTGATATTGGAAAAGAATTAATCATTAGAGCTCTCATGTTTTGTTTTAGCATCAACATACTGAATTGTTTTCCACCATTTATACAACCATAGTACTTTTCAAATCAGGAATTATAGATTTATTTTTAAAAAAAACAGAGATAAAAATATTGTTAAAATAATTCAAAATCTCTGGATACCCAAATGGTATTTTTTCCCAAAGTGCTTTGGTCCAGAATACAAAATAACCAATATTGAATAAATATGGAGATTTTTTGTATGCTTTATGTATATGAACATTTCAAGGAGTAACCTCTCATCAATAGCATTAGAACCAACACATAGGAAGTCCAAGATCCAAAAATAGCAAAAGAAGCACTCCAATCCAATCAAATCGAAATAGATAGCCTAATCCGACGGCAGGGACAACTGCTATACTTTTCGAGGTCTTTCCGTATTTTCAGTGCTTTAAAATTTTTACAAATTTCTGTAAAACATTGTTTGATAAATTTCATGTCAGACAAGCCTGACAACTGGGCTGGTGAATACCCTCCGGGACTCCTCAAATCAACAAGGAAGGGTCAGCAACTTTTCATTTTTATATCATATGAATAATTGTTTTATCTAAACTATTGAAGAAATTTTTAAAATCAAAAGTTTAAGTTATTCAGATTCTGCTGCATGCAATATGGACAGTATCCTTTTTCATGTATTTTTGTTTAATATATTTAAGGAAATTCATGTAATCTCTAGTTTTTTTGCTCGAGTTTTATAGTTCATCTGTTAATGTTTTTGTTTTGAGGTTTGGGATCACACTAAACTAGTTTCCCCCACCACATGTCTCGTGTCCCACTCCCAAGTCAGGAATTTTAGTCGTAGGTTTGTCTTTGTGTTGTATGTTTTGTTACATATACGTTTTTGATAATATTCAGGTAGGAGCAGCATCATTTTTCGTATAAACGTTCTATATTTGGGGCGATTTAGAGCTTTTCACAAGGAGTGATATTTCAACCTTGTTGCAAGTCTTTTGGAGACATCTAGATTTGTGAATTCCTTTTGGTTTTTTTCTTGTGGTTGGAGTGCAGTCTCCTTTACACCACATCTGTTTCATTTTCATAGTAAATACCACATTCCTTTTAATAGGGTATTATTTTTTCATGTTTTTCTGGCATAATTTAAATTGTTTTTCCTTTCATGGAAGTAAAAATCTTAAATGATTCCCCTGAGACAAATCATTGTCCACCTTAAAAATAAAACTATAACATGAAACAGATTTATTAAAACAAGCTGTATAACGTGGGATTATTTCAATATATGTCATGTTTTCATCTAAGGCTGTGAGAGCAAAAAGTGATATCTCATAAACTAAAATTAATCATTTAAGGGATTTTGGGCTACAGGTATGTGGATAGCCAGGATTGTGCATTAAAGCTAGGAAAATAATCTTCACAAATGACTTAAATTTTGCAGCATTACTATATAAAATTACATTTTGTGAGTAAATCAATTTCTGAAAATTGTGCCAAAATTGATATATCACACGCAGACGAAGACATATTATGATAGAGCTTTTGATTTGTAATTAAGTATGTTTGAGTAGTACATGTTCAAAACAACTTAATTACCTTTTTGTTATCTTATCATGCATATCAATAAATAACGTAAAATAATTGTAATCTGGGGATAAACTGAATTAAATTGAATGACAAATACACATATATTCTTAAGTAATATCATGTAAAAACAACCTCGTTACATGGCACACACAGAAAATGTATATCGGCTAACTCTATTTCTATAGTTGCTATATATATATATATATTGCTTTAAGAGCTTTTCACAAGGAGTGGTATTCCACCCTTGTTCAACGGCTTGTGGAGACCTCTAGATTTGTTAATTCCCTTGGTTTTTCTCGTGGTTGTAGTGCAGTCTATCCAACATTTACACCATATCTTTTCATTTTTATAGTAAATACCACATTTGTTTGAAAGAGAAAAAGTTTTCTGGTTACAAAATCACAATGCCTGTTAGAACTTTTTGTTAAGATGGTAAAACAAACCTTATTATTATTAGAATGTCATCACATTAAATTTTTGCGACGTTTCACAGCGTGCTTTTAGGTTGGGATCTTTGTCTGTATTTCAGAGCCTTAGGTTATCTGTAATTTTCGTAATTATACGTTAAGTCACACAGAAGATCTTTCCACCTCTTCTATTTCTATCATGAAACTTGCACAGTACAAATGCCAACAAGATGACCTATATCTATGGAAAACAATGATTTAGACAGTTAAGTAAATATGCTCTCTTCTAATGGAAAGTTAACTAAAGTAGCCATGGCTGTTCGCCTGATCAAACGTCACTACAACCCCAAACAAACAACATACAAGAAATAACCTAGATACAACATTCTAAACCGATTTCAAGACGTGTTATAGAATTGGCATGGTTAATTTTGGATTTGGTGCAATACAGTCAATCGCAAGGAGATTACTTAATCCACTAATGATGACATTGTCGTTTTTTTGTACGAATTTTATAGTTTTCAAACATTAACTGTAATTAATCAGTAGTTTTACCACTACTTTTATAGTCTGTGGGCTAGAATAGCCTACCGTGCACCCCCTACATCTCTATAAGACCAAATTTTGTTGTCCCCCAAAACATATTATTAAAGAAAAAACATGTTAACATGAAAAAATTTGAAACGCTTTTGTGATTTGCGGGTCTTTTAATAGCCTCGTTGGATATTTTTGCCAATTTAGTTTTGAACAAATTTTCATTTTCAAAGGTAATTATAGATAAGTTCCCAAAACATAAAGTAGACCTGTTAGGTATCAATAGAAAGGTTTATCCAATGCCTTTCCATGATGTGTCCAGTTATATTCATTTGAGCTACCAAAAAAAGTTGTGACAAAAATAGTAGCTCACCCCAACAGATATTTGACAAAAATCCAAATTTTTTTTCTGTCAACTATCATATATTTGCCTTTGTGACTTTATATGCAGATTTTGTTATGTTTCTTAATACATTTGATTACCTTGTTGTGTTTTATTGCCCCGATATTGTTTCTTTTGTCCGTTATGGTGTTCAAAAGTCCACAAAACACCAATTTAGAAAATTGCAGAATTTTCCCATTTTTCTCAATATTTTAAACACGCTCGACAGTTGAGCTATTATATGGCTATATATTGATATTAATTAAGTAAATTCATATACAAGGCATCGAAAGAGCCCAATATTTTATTCATCAAATGATTTTGATTGCCAATTTTCGGGAACATATTACCCCTACCCCTAATTTATTTGAAATAAATTTCAAAACACCAAACCATGTGTAAAAAAGAAAAAAAATAATTTTGCCTTAAATAATGTACATTACTTTTTTATTATAAAACAAAGCATAATTTATCATGTTAACAACATTTTGTTAAAATTATGACCTTAATCTTTGAAAAATGGGTGATTAATCGATTTCAGATTTCTGTTTAATTTCCTTAATAGAAGTCTCATTAAGATATTTTAAATATACTTAACATATGAGTTCTTATATGGCTATAAACTGCAATCAATTAAGTTAAAGTATATATAAGGCATTGAATGAGCCCAAAATTGTATTCATAAAATAGGTAATTTTTTCCGAAAATATTACCCCCTAGCCCTATTTTTTTAATTTGGAGTTGCCAAAATACAGGCCATTTGTGAACAAGGAAGAATAAATTTGGTTTTGAAACATGTATATTACTTTTTAATTACAATACAAAGCATAATTTATCATGTTAACACCATTTTTATCTGAATTTTGGCCTTTCAACTGTGAAAAATAGGTGATTAACAGTTTTCAGATTTTCTTTTAAATTACCCTTTAAGCAGTTTTTATTAAGATAAAAGGTTTTTTTCAGGTAAAATTAATATTTTTTATTACAAATAAAAGGTTTATATATTTTTTCAAATTAAGTTGATTGAATTAAACTGTATTGTAAAAGCTGTAAATTCAGAGGATACCCTTTTTACCAAAATAAATGAGCTTAAAGTCGATGAAAAGTAGTAGTTGGACCAGATTTTATGGCATTGAAAGGTCAAAGATCACAAAAGCTTATTGTAAACAACTATTGTTATGAATATTTATATTCCTAATTTGTATTTCATGTGTTTATTGACTAAATTCAAATGGTTTGTGCTTTAAAAAAATAATCATTGAAACTTTTCGTTTTCCGGTTGCATTTTCATTTTTTTGTGGCAATAAAAAGTGTGCTAAGATGATCAGTCAGAAATATGCACAAATAGAGATAGCTCACATGGCGTTTTAGGCCAGGTGAGCTAAAAACCCATTACATGCATTTTTGTGGTGGTACAACTACTTGTATAATGTCTCATCAGTTGTAAAAGCTGTATTCCAACTAGATGCTCCGTTCTTGAAGCATTACAGCTTTGACTACAGACTCAACACGATACTGCTAGTGGTACCACCACATAATTCATATAATGTATATGTATCAAATTGTCATCCTTTAATCGTGGTATGTATTGTATTGTGGGCTAGATGTATAATTACACTCTAATAAGAAGTCTTGAAAATGTTATTATCTGCACTAACCTTTAAATATGCATAAAAAATCTAAATTAAAATGTAAAAAGTCTTCTTACCATTAAAGATGCTTAAAAACATGAGAAAGAAGTTTCTTTTCATCATAACAAGGAGGGAAACAGCAATCATTCCACTGGCACGGCAATGATCCAGAATCAAGATGGGATACGACATGTCTCACCATCTCGTGGATACCATCACATTCATAAATGCATGCTCGCCATAAGCACTTCATCTGTAAAACAATTTAACTTGTGTCATTTGTTTTTATATATATTTAATAGAGAGAGAGACCTCTAGTCTTATATACATGTACAATATATCAAATCTTTGAAATTAGCCATTCTAGCACATGAAAATGATGTCATGTAAATCAAATTAATTATTATAGAACTAGAAATCATATGATTTGGCTGGTACTTTGAGAACATGCAGAAATTAAATTTATAGAGGGACTCCAAATTGCCTTTAAACTGCCAATTTATAAGAAAGACAGGTAAATAAGTAAAGTACTTAGAGGGGAAAAAATAGGCAAAAACGACATACACAAGCAGAGAAATCTTTGACGAAAATTGTCGGAAGCACAGCCGTACATAAACGCATAAAAAATTGTCTGTTTAAGTTTACATCTAACAGACCTGATTTTGCCGACGTGAAACAAAAGCGGAAATATGTTACTGGAAATGCGTTAAGCCTTTATTTGTATGTAATAAAAGAAGTAATATGGGAAAATCCTGTTTTAAATAGTGGAATTCAGCTTTAAAGCGGAAAATAATCAGATCTGATCTAAGATGTATGGTAAATGGATCTGCATTTTTCATTAATATTTTTTGTGAATTTCAGCAGCTCTAAGAACTTCTCCAATCATTGAAAATAATGAATTTTTTCTTCCACATGTTGGCATTAGGCAAAACTAGATACTAACAAGATGGTGGATTCTTGCAATGCTTGAAAGATCTCATTTTATGGTAATTTTTAAATTAATACTTTTGGCATGAATAATTATGCTTAGGTGAATAAAATGGCCACAAGTCAAGTAACGTATAATATATTTGTTTGATCTTACTGTAACAGAACCAGGGTTTAACTCAACATCACCAGACATCAGTATTTTCATCTGTCCAACATTTCTCCATATATTTCCCAGGAATCTTCCAAAACAATTTATGAAAGTGGTGAAGAAAGAAAATTCTTTCTGTATATCTTCCTTTCCTTCTCACATTCTAAATTAAAATGAAGAAATAAAAACCCAAACAATTAGGTACTCTTGAACTCCAACATGATAAATAACTTTTGAACCACAAAGCAAATTTCTGATGAGTCCATTTTAATAGAAATCTATACCTATTCATATTATCTATATGAAGTAATAATAATACTAAGCTATGAGTGTGTTTTGTTTAATATTTTCACAGACTGCTGAAATTTATTATATCTTTACATGTAAAACATCACATGCTGTAACCATACAGGTTCTATTCTTTTGTTTTTGATTCCATCTAGTAGAGATAAAATAAATGATGAATAGGACTGTAACACCTCAAGTTCCTTCTTTAGATCTTTGTACTAGGGTCATTTTTACATTTGGTGTATTGAAACTTCAAAATTCTCTTTTCTGGCTGACCTGAAATTTAAGGCAAAGTTGAGTTTAGAAATCTTCATGAAAATTTGTATCACCTCAAAGTTTTATTATCATAAAATACTACATTTGATACTATTTAAAACACCACCATGATAAACAACTTACATATCTCATTATTCCATGAAACAACACATAAAGATTTCCTTTCAAACATTAACATTAATTCTATTGTGATTTAATACAATGAATTTATAATTTAGGAAAATACATCTAATAGAATTCTAAAAATGCTTCATCTTTGTGTAATGAGATTATTGCATAAACTTATTACAATAATGCTTCTTTAGAAACTTGGAATTTTTCTGCGATTGGAATAACTTATACATACAACTCACCTTTTGGAAGGCTACTTTTCCACAGAGAAAACAGATGTGTGCTTAGCAATCATATGATCAAGAAGAAAATCTTCTCTTGAGCACTTAACTGGACATTCCGGGCATCAAAACCATTTCTTCTGCATTAAAAAAGAAATTCATTCACAATTTTAATAACTTAGCCATTATTCTTCAAGATTTTAAATTTTTTTCACAGATATTAAAATGAATTGTATATGAATGCAAGGAAAACTATACAAATATAATACAACACATCCACAATTTGATCTTATTTTTAAGTTTCCAACATGTCAAAATTTAAATAAGACTATCCGGGATCATAATCACAAAAAATGTTGGTATTTAGCAATGTAAGACGACAAATCTCAGACATTAGGACATCACAATCAACCAAAAAAATTTACAACATATATACACTCTCTATATCAATGGGGTCTGGAAAAGAAAAACATGTTCTCCTTTATCTATGTGAATCATTTTTTAAATGACCCTTTTCATCAATGATTTTTTTTTATGAGACCAAAGAAACCAACCTTTCTGACATTCTTTTTTTCAACACTGAGTAGTCGTGTGACCTTGACTTTTAGCCATCTCCTTGGAACTGTTCTCCTGATAAAATACAATATAAACAAATGATAATACTTGTACAAAAAATAAAAAAATACATTTCATGAAAATACAGCTTCTATCATACAATATAGAAACTAGGGTAAAAATTATTAACAACATTGCTTACATGCACATGATAAAGATAAAAAAGTCAAGTTTAGGCCAAGCAAAATAATATGTATGGTTCCCATCACCTTTTTGAAAAAAATAGGGTCGGTAGGTTGGTTTTTTATTTTATCTTATTTTTTTTTCCTTTTCGTCCTATAGATGCTTAATATGAAAAATCATACTGTATAGTAGCATGGGCATGACGAAAAAAGTCAGGAAATCCCCGAAATTTAGGGTTGGTCTTTTTTTTTTCTTTTTCTTTTTTTTACTTTTTGAAAAAAAATGTTTTAGGGTCCGCGCTAAAAACTAGGGTTGGTCGGCTGACAGGAACCATACATATTATAATTTGGTTTGGCCTTAATCAAAAAAGTTTAGCATGTTGTCTATAAATATTATAAAAGCCGCACAATCAAAACTAAACCTGAGAATAATAAAAGTAGTACATGCTGTTAGAATGTTGAAAATTTAAGATACAAACAGTGGGATCTCATAGCATAGCATAGCACTGTGATAAATGAGAACTATCACTTTGCAATACCTTCATGACCTTATAAAATCATTGTTATTAGTATAATACCTTGTAGATACTATGAACTTTGCTGGAAGGCAGTATAACCGATACATGACCTAGTGGTATAATTACATCATTTGTGGTCTTCTTTTCATACAACCTGAATAATGACAGAAGAATAATTCTAAATTAACTACTATACAGTATTACAGATTTACATGTACGAATATAAATCGAACTTAATTATCCACATTTATAATCTTTTTGTTTTAATTTAAATTTGAAATAAAATCAGCATACTTCTTAAATTTTTCATCGTATTTATTGGACACAAAAAAAACTAAAAATCAAAATAAAAAAACTACTGTTGAATGGAATAAGAATAAGAACTGCAACAAAAATCCTATAAAAGCTAATTTACTTGGGAACTAGTCATAGTCTGAAAATATTTATGTTTTATATAAACATTTCATTTTTTTAAAATCAATATCCTCTTTGTAAATTTGATCATTAATATGTCATGGTAAGATTTCTGGTTAGTGGTAAAGTGTCTGTGCAACATCATATTAGTAACATAATTATTTTGACTGTTACATCACGCACTTACGATCAATTTCAAACTTACGACTTTTTGTGAAATCCATTGCTGAAATGAATTTAAACGTAAATGGGAACCTGAGTCAATGAAGCATAGAATGCATTCCTAACTGACCTCATTTGGATTGGATGCTGACAGACTCAAAAGACTAATTTTCACATTTCAAGCTACATGACGGCAAGACACATAGTACCTGAGGATTGAACTTGTACATTAAAGTGACTATGAGTCATTGAATCATGAAATGAAGGTCAAAGTGGCTTGATTTCAATGGGATGCTGACAAACTCCCAAAGGTGCACCGCCACACCAAGTTATATGATCATAGGTCATCTAGTATCAGATATCAAGTCTGTTCCCAATATGATTCAAAGTCATTGATTCAACCATGAAATATAGATCATGTGGCATGCTTTTTTTTTGTGATGCACATGCCAAACCCTTATGCATCTGCATATCAAGAATTACTCTTGTATGTCTTTTGGATTTTTATAAATGGCTGCTGATGTGCATGTGGGTATAGATGCCGAGGGTACTCAAATAGTCCCCGTATACATCGTAGAGGCAAACTAAAAATGAGAGCAAATCACAAGTCAGAACCTTTGAAAATCATGTGAAACTAGTCTAGCATTTACATTATATAGCATATATAGTATTGTCGGACTATTGATCTGTCGCCGTGTCGGACTAAAGATCCGTCAGACTAATTAAATTATATGTCAGACCAATGAGCTGTAGGACCAATGAACTGTCGGACTAATGAGTTGTCCGAAAAGAGGGGTGTAACCTTGTTCTTCACCCCTTCAGAGAAAGGAATGTTGACGAACCATCACCTTCAGGACTAACAAGTAAAAATAACTTCTTTCAACATTTCAGGCTTGTGAGGTGCTCCTACTTAAAGGAGGCTTAGACATAGAAGAAGTTTGGCTTTATATATATGGTTTCCGAGATAATTGATTCTGTGGAATGGTGGTATTTCTTTTCTTTTTGGCGTTCTTTCACTCTTTTTTTCCTATTTCCAGATATTGATTTTGATAAGGATCTCTTTAAATCGTCTTCTTAAAAATGTTTCGATTCTCACTTGTATTTTCTCTTTAAACAGTCATTAGAACTGAGGACAGGGGACTAATAAAATTGTTTAATACATTAATTGCACTTACAATAATGTTTTTCTCTCTTGTTGCTTTCGTTGTCTTTTCTTTTGTGTTTGTTTGTCACAAATTTCATTGATTAATATGACAATAAAATTGATTGATTTAAAACATAAGAGGAATGAAAGTTTATTCCAGAAAGTGGGTATACCTATATATAATTTTTTAAGACATGAAAATATACAAAAATTCTTTATTGCATCGTTTCTACTAGGCTGCCAGTAGTCCTATAATCCGTGTCACAATATTTACATATTGCTTTCTGTAAGTTTCATTATCTATTTTTCATCATTATTACTATTATTTTCTATTTTTCATTTACTATTTATTTTTTGTTTGACCGCCTTGGTGGTGTAATGGTTAGCGTGCTCGCCTCGAGTGTGGAAGGTCGTGGGTTCGATCCCCGGCCGGGTCAAACCAAAGA
>JARWCS010386359.1:0-17546 GCA_034783895.1 Geukensia demissa
AAACATGGCCACCACAGATTATTCTTGTTTCTGATTGGCTAAAACTGCTTGGTGAAACTGATTAATATTTGATGTAGAGCATCCATGGAGGTTTGCCCATTTCATTCCAATGGGACAAAACAAGGCCGCCAGACAAATTTTGTTTCTGATTAGCTGATTCATAAAAAATCTTCTCACCTGAAACTTCTTTGCTAAATGGCAGGTGAGCGATACAGGCTCAGCCTCCTGAGCCTCTAGTTTTTTACGTGGCAGAGTTGCTGGCCCAGCGCTCAACCCTCCTACCTTCTCATCCGGGCTTGGGACCGGCATAGGCGGAGTACCCCAAAATCATAAGATTAAATCATATTTTGCGTTTCAAAGGCGGGGACTCTAGATCTGCCCCCTTGAATCCGCCCCTGCACGGATACATGTAAGAAACTTCGACGTTGCGATGGATGGATATTAGATGATCTACGTTAATGTGATTACAGCAATACTTCGAACATGATAGTAATATAAAGCGAATTGTTACAGCGAAAATGTTTATAACAAAACATACATGTCATTTCACAAATTAAATAGCTTCAGATATGGTGCTTCATGTGAAATCGTAAACAAAGTACCCGTGAAAATATATCTTACTTACGTCGAGGAGAGGGACATAAAGTACAACAGGTATTTTCGACCGTAATTCTCCGTTGGTACACGAAACGTTTCAAATATAATGCACTTGCCTCTATTGTATTGCTACTGACCTCCATAGTTACAAGTTACCAAGAGCGTCTGAAAATTCAGTAATTAGATTAATTTTTTGCCAGAAAAAGAATATTATTATTTCTTAATAATTTTTTGACATGTTTCCCATATAAGATATTACTGTTTTAGATGAGTCGACGTCCGCAATGACATGGTGGTTGATGGCGTTTGGAGTATGGATGCTTGCACTTCTCTGGGCGTTGTTCCCTCTTTTTGGCTGGAGTTCGTAAGTATAGTATAAAATCTTAAGTAAACGTATGCAGTAATGTTTGTTGTGTGTGGCTGTCCCAAGCCACTAACCGTGATTGCAGATTTGTTATGCTGTGTTTTTTAAATTTTAATTTTTAATTGTTTTTATTTGCATTTGGTATTGGGCTTGTTATTGTACTTGCGTGTTTGTGATGTATGAAAATGAAAAGATATGGGGTAAATGTCAGAGATATTGCAATCCAACCACAAGAAAAACAGAGGCAATTTACAAAACTAGAGGTCTTCACAAGGCCTTCAACAAGAGTGTAATATCACTCCTTCTGAAAAACTGTACATCGCCCTAAATAAAAAATCGTGTACCTTAGCGGTTTCTGAAAAACTCAGGATGCATCATCTACCAAGTCAGTCTTGTTGAATTTCCGATCCATAAAAAATACCTTTATAATTTTGGTCAAGGACTATTCACGAAAAATTTCTAAATTAACGAAACAGTTTCTGACTAGAGTACCTTAGACCATATACTAAAGGGAAGGGTCCTGCATTTAATTAAGTCGAGTTTCTGTTTTAATCCTCTCCAAAATCACATGTTAATTTAAGGACCTTAATGGAGCTTTCCTGCAATGCAAAAGGAAGGCCTTAGTTTTAAATTCCCAATATAAACTTAAATCGATTAAGTCGTTGTTGCCATACCAACAAAGTGATTCGGGAAGAACTGTCGATTCTACTATTTTACTTGTTGTAATTCTAAATTTTAAACACCTCAAGTTATGAAATTGATAATCCTTGTATTGCTCTCAATAGAAATCCTTCCGCTGGATATTGCTTGTTATTTTGATTTGTTTTAAAGGATATGAATACTATTTCTACTGAATTTAGATCTTGGCTTTCCTATGTTTTATTTTTTATGCTGCTGGTGATAGGTTACACCTTGACATACGTACACGCCATAATGAAATTCATAATAATTAGACAAGATTTGTAATTATGTATTTAAAAAAGATATTTCCCTCTTAAATCTTGCGAATACGTGCTCATTCGTTCATTCGCAGCTGAACCAGTACAGAACAGTCTGTATAAAATAAGTGTTTTTTTCTAAACAGATATGCCCCAGAAGCATCAGGCGTTGCGTGTGGATTGAACTGGTTTGGAAAGGACTACAGTCATATAACTTATGCCATAGTAATTACTTTTGGTACTGTGTTTATGTACGTGGTGGCAGGTGCTTGTCTTTCTGGTGCAAAGCAAGAACAACCACAGATCATTACCCGCGGCCAGGACTACGAATGGTTAAATGACAGACAACTTCGCTGGGTATGTTCAATTATCCAAAGGGAGCAACCATTTAATTTGCATGGTGCATGGATATAACTCTGAAGTTCCCTTTTTAAGAAAGAAAAAATATTCCCATCGGCTTTGAACTTGCCTTTTAATTGTTGCCAAAATTAGCATTTTGCCTTTTTTATTTGAAATTCCTTGTCATGCTCTCCCAAATATCAATTTTATTGTCACCATGAGGTTCTCAATAATATGCACATTTCACACTTTACTGCAGGTTCAGGAAGACTACCATTATTGGTTTGAGGGGAATTTTTTGCCATATTTCTTTAACGCTAAATCCTTCCACTGAAGAGCATATATTTCTAGCAGAGGACCGGATACCGATACTTACCATATTATCGCAATCGCGTGCATCATTTTTTCCAATGTGCAAATATTTCATGAAATATTTTTTGCATAATGTTTAAGGGCAGTTTTAATTTTAAAACACTGATGAGCAGTTGGCGATTTTACTCGGCGATGATTTGTCGGATGATAGCAAAAAATAAATTCATGAACAATATGCTATCTTTATATATTTGGCTTATCGTTCATCGCGTCATGAACTGTATTTATCTTTTTGTCCATAAATGTAACTAGAAATAGTTTAACTGGTCTTAAAATTTTGGCTTTGAGCTTGTCTGATGAAAATAAATCCAGAAAAGCGCTTTACACACAGTAAAATCTGGCTTTGTAGATCCCCTCTTTCTGGCATATATTCCGTATTTTTTCCTTTAATGTTCGTGCCTGCCTTACAATGATTCACAAGAAAAGATACTATCACAACCAGATCTTCAATTTACTTAAAAGAATTCAATCAGGAAATGGAAGTCCATTTACTAATATTACTTATGCATCACGAAAGGAACAGATATCAGATTTTCTGTAATTATATTTTAATGAAACTGAAACATTACAGTTAATCTGATACCGATTCCGCTGATGGAGACGTTGATATCGTGGCAGAAAAGTAAAAAAAAAAACAATTTCTTCATAATATAAATCAACTGCATAACTGCCTTAGTACATACATTTTGGAATGATACAAAACTGTTAGTGGAAACTTAAAAAATGAAAAAAAAATTGAAAATTCCAAAGCGGCAGTCTAAATTCTCTTAATGTTTAGAAATATAGAAGACAAGCATCCCCTTATTCTATAAACAACATTACAGCATAATTATGAATGAAATGCTTAAAAGAGATTTCCTTTCATTGTATAACTTACAAGTATCACATTTTCAGTATACTTATGTTTATTTTTAGATTTGCATGGGTTTCCTGTTCAACCAGATCATTGGCTGGGGACCTTATGGTATGCTGACCTGTTGGGCTGTTGTTACCGACGCTACTCATATGTCAATGTTGGCAGCGTCTCTCCCACCATTGTTTGCCAAAGGGAGCACCATTCTATATCCAATGTATTATTTATTGGCCAGCGACAAGATGAGAGAACGCGTTCTTGGTGGAATTATGGAAGAGGAAAAGAAGTCAAAGTAAAATTCAAATGGTTGTGGTAAAACGTTTTTCGTGTTTATTTGGTTTTTGCGTAAACAATTGTGCTTTGATTTGAATTGTGCTCAGAATAAGGCCGACCAAATATTTAATGGATGAAATTGAATTTGATGAATTTGATTTGTTTTAAAATATACCAAAAATATTTGTTGCTATATTATTGTGTCTACAGCTAAATACGTTTTTTTACTAGAAAACTAAAATATCAATCAATGAGCTGATTTTTCTTTTGTGTAAAGCTCAAAAGGCTGTTCCTTATTGTCTGTGTTACTGGTAAGAGCCATAAGTCGTGTTCCTATTTCGGCCGCAAAATAGTCTGTGCTGCTTTAAGAACATAAAGGGGATACAAATAAATTTCTCGGTTGCAAAATGGATAAACATCCGGGATATTATTTCAGGTCCCCTCCTCTATAATTGGTCCTATTTTTGATTTTAAAATGGTCAAGTGAAGAACTTTAGGCGTCGGCATCAGATATACACTATGGTACGTTTTGGCTCTAGAATTTTGAATTATTGTGGTTAACAAGTAAGAAATGTCATGCATTCTGTTGTTTTCACATATTTATAAAATAGTATACAAGTTTCCTTCTTATCTAACGGAAATTACTATTGCCGGAATTGAAACTTTGGAAGGATTACGTGTGGCCCACTTCATAAAAAAGAAGAAAAATACTCAAGGATAATGCTCCATCTAAAATTGTAGCTTTCAACACTTCATTGTCAACACAATGAAAGTTTTAAATGAAATTGTACGGATATGTTTCTAATTGTATGTTACTTTCATTTATGATTATGTTAACGTTGTTTTGTCCAGGGTGAATGAATAAAACATTTCAGTGCCAATCGAGTGTTAACGTTTTTGTTAGAAAGAAGTGAAATCAAGTTACAATTATTTTAGTCAAATACAAAAAGCCAAGCGAGTACGAAAACTAGGCATCAGATATAACCAGAAGCTTGCAAGAGAGTGAATGGCTTACCAACTGGTTACCCCTAACTTTTTTATAAAGGGGTTCAAACTAAGACTAAGTATGCGAATTTTAAGTAAGAACAACATGTTGTGATGTGAACAGGAATCGAAAGATAAGAAAGGGACAAAACCATGACAAACAAAGAAAAACACAAGACATTAACAGCACACAAAACTAAATCTTCAATCACGCGAACCTTTTAAAATGAAGGGAGATCGAGTGCTCCGAAACCGTAATTACCATTTTTGAGGGGATTTTTAAAGATACACAATAGAGTTCAAAGCGGCATTACACAGAGGAGGCTGTACGCTTACCACCATCTTTTTAACAAAGGGATTGCGTCTTAGGCCAATTATTAAATTTGTAGTAAAACTAGTAAATGAGAAGTTTGGATGGTTGATATTTTAAATGATGATTGGATGATTATGAACATGATATTTCAATAATATAGGATTATTGCACGAATATTGGTGAATATTGACCCGAGTAGATCATAACATTGCACGAGCTTGTTAAATTTTTGTTAGGTTCATATTGTTATATTACGTCGCTATACAATAAAACAGTTGATATCTTGCTGATCTCCATATTATCCTAATTTATCAATTATGATAGATACAGAAATTCTTCAAAGTTTATGTCAAATGACAAATCTGTCAATTTTTAGACTTCCTTTTTGGTAAGGAGAAACAAAACCATAATTGGCAACATGGATTTTTTTTTAATTTCCAACTTTCCCTTTTAAATGATGATTCTATCGCGTGTCGTTTGCAAAGATATCATACAATTTACCAGCTTTTAATGAATTTAACCATGCTCTAAAAATAAAACATACTGGTTTTACAGACTGTATGATTCATTGCTACTCCAGGGGACTCGTCCCATGGAGCTGACCCATCGCGATCCTTGGGTGGCGGGTAAGAGGAACCCGCTCTTTGGAGGCTGCCAGTTTATAATACGGAAAGCCCGGCCGTTTACCAAAGTGGTTGACACGTGTAGAGAATACCACACTCCATGCACGTGCCAGTAATAACCAGTTGCCCTGTTGTGTCCCTCAACACACCCCTCTTTCGGTAATTCTTGATAATTGTTAAAGTTGTTTTCGTCTTGAATATGCATGAAATATTTGCCAGTGGACATTAAGTACCAAACAATCAATCAATCTTTTTTTCAAGTCAAGTAACTGTACTGTACATGATTTGTTTACATTGGTCTGCATTATTGAAAGGAAGATTGAAGAAAACTAGTTTGAACCCTGTACCAAGTAAACCTATGTGTATTGCTATTTTATTTTGTGTGTGTGTTCTCTTTATGTTGATGGATTTTTGGTGGTGCAATTTGTTGAGGTGTTGAGTATTTTAACTACTCCTGTTATCCAGTTTAAAAGCATATATGTTTTTTTATTGATTTTGATAAAAAAGAGGGTAAAAACTTTAATCTGTTTTCATATTTATGAATATTTTGGTTCATCCAACGTTTTGAAAATTACCAAAATTTCTCCTAACGCAACGTGTGATAATTAATTTAAAACTATAAATTTTTAGACTCTTCACGCGGTAATCATTTCGTTTCCGTTCAACATTTCAAACAACATTTTACAAACTTTGTTCCATACAAAAACGGGTTGCATTTAACTCGCATCGCACGTGATAAGGTTTGTCAGTTACCTGCCCAAGGTCAGTGGTTCTCTCCGGGTACTCCGGCTTCCTCCACCAGTAAAACTGACCGCCGCGATATGACTGAAATATTGTTGAAAGTGGCGTAAAACCCCAATCAAACAAACAAACAAACAAACTTAAATATAAAAATATCTAAACATTTTTACTAAAAATACATCATATCCCTCCTTGTCAAATCGCTTACCAATCGCTAATTAATTATGTGGTTGAATACTTGAATTTGACTAAGACCGGTTACATCAATTTCAGCCTTATTGAATTTGGCTATTGAAATTGGAAACGTTAGAAAAACATCCAAAAATCTCATACGATGTAAATAAAATTCGAGCCATTTCTTTTTGTTTTAACTCATATTTTTTAAACATATAGTAATGTTTTTAATGGTTTTTATTATGCAACAGTGTGTACAGGAACCGATTTACAGGTTTGATCTTAAAACCTTTTTTTAATTTCTATGTTTTTATAATGTATATTTACAAATAAAAAGGCAAAAAACACGATACATTGGTTTTAGACACAATGCCTAATTTCTGATATTTGCCAATTGTGTTTTATGATTGTAACAAGTAATAAGAAGAAAAACAGAATAAGTGAAAAGCACCGGCAATCCCCGAAAATATAACATTACCATTACGTTTCAGTTTGCATTCGAGGCTAGTGGGAAAAAATACAAATGTTTAATTCATCAGCAAAATGCTTTTATTTGTGCATACTATTCATATTGAGCTATTACAATGAGGAACTGCAAAATATGTAGCAAATTAGTACAAAGCTTATTCTCCTTTATAAATATGGCAACCAAAGCAATAACAAAACTGAAATGACTATTACCGCACTGGAAATGCGGCGGATGTCTTTGAAGAGGTAGGATTTACTTAACCTTACAGACCTCATGAGTTCATACCCGGTTTTTTTTTCTGGGGGTCCATATTGTACATTGCTGGATGTTTATTTTTAATTTTGTATGTACACTTTGTCTCGTGTTCCGTGTTGTTCATGTCCAAGATTAGCCTGTGTGTCGACTAACCCCATTTTGTCTGACTATGTTTTTTCCGCTACCTCTATTAATAACCATACAATAGGCTAAATATTCATTAAATAAACAGTTGATGATATCTTCGAAGTGTAAACATAGAAAAATACTGGAAAAGTGACCATGTATTTGCAAGATGTATTTTGTCCAAAATTGTCGTAGTATAACGATGGTGATTAAAATCAGCTTCAGGTCTGCAGTGGGCACAGTTGGTAATTTACAACAAAGTTTTGTAAAGAACAATAAAACCAGAACATTTAATCGATTTACAAAACCAAACAAATCAAAATAGGAAGCCAAATCCAACAGTGAGACAACAAATAAGTGCAAAACCCGTAATTTCAGTGCTTTAGAGTTTTAACAAATGCAAAAAATTTCTGTAAACCATTGTTTGATAAATTTCATGTCATACAAGTCGGAGGGCTTATGAATACTCCAGCGGCACCCGGTCCACAAGCGGAGGCACCGTGCTTGAGGTTTCAAAATACTTAATCCCACTTAGCAAGCACAGAAATATTATCTGTACATACAAATCTAAAAATGTTTCAGTCACTCATTCTCAAGTTATGGTTCCAACCGCGCAAATAAAAATTACGACAAGTACGTATTTTGTGCTTATTTAAAATTATGTCTTTCTTGAAAGCTGAATATATAGGCTTCTCAAATCCACAGGTATTTTTTACTCAGAGATTTGAAGAAAAAATAGTAAGCATTTATATTTCGTGTTCTTGAAGTGTAGAATTTGCATTAAATATTTACGTAACTTCTGACCTACCTAGTTTGACTTACAAAATTAACATGAACATGAATACTATAGGTTAAAAATATTAAAAGGCTGCTAAAATAATATTAAGAAATTTCAAATTCGCAGCTGAAAGGTATCCTTTTCGAAATGAATTACGAACGGGAACAAAAAATAAATGCGCTAATTTTGAGACAATTTTTTTCTCAATCCAAAAAAGTCGCTATCTTTGATCTGCATGTTAGTATTTTTGTAGTATTTGTGATCAAAATTATGTATTTAATATAAATGCAGCATCATTATAAAGCCTTAATCTTATGTAGTTTTTCAAATCCAAATTGCTGTTTTAAAAATATTAAATTATTAATAGACTTGATCAAATGTAACGTAAATACCCAACTTTTATTACGACACTTTTGTACTATAAACAATAGATTCCCTCTTTATGGCCAGCAAATTAACTGTAATGAATCATATACACTGCTGAATTAAATAAAAAAGTATTTAATATCAAATCATTTATCCACAGACATGTTTTGCAGGTAAAACGATTCTATGGTGGAAACTCAGTAACAATGATATACTGTCTGAATAAACAATTTTTTTTCACTTGTCTAATTCAGCAGCGTTGCCATCTAAAATAAACTCTTTTATTTAACAAACTTTTTACTGGTAAATTTCAGGAAATTCAACTTGGTAAAGTAAAAATCAAAATAAACATTCAAAACACAAAACACTTTGAAACTGTTATCTATGTCTCTTTGTTCCTTTTATACGCTTCAAATATGTCTTCGATATTCTTTTTGTCATCTAGCTTGGTTTTCCAAGATCGTTCACTTTTCCCTGACGGCACAAGAGATTCCAGTTTATATAAAACATCTGTTTTTTGCGCCATATTATGTCTGGTGAATATGGCCATCTATAATTTTCTTTTGACTTCTCAAGGAATGTAACATGAACATCATCGTCATCCATATCCACAATACTGCCAATATACCATCGATTGTCATACACACAATCTACATAGTCCTCTACTGACATCTCCATAACTATGATTTCCTGAGTAACGTCCATTTCCATTTCATTCCCAGTATTTTCTGTCTCTTGTTCCACCATAATTCTCTCATCAGTCTCGTTTTCGTTGTTGTCGGTTACTTCTGTGTCGTTCCTATTTTCTGTGTTACATGTACTTTCTCCTGTCTTTTTGTTTACTTCTTTTTTGCGGTTATTATCGATTGTCTGTTTATCCCATGACTCACAAAAACCTCCTTTCACACATGTCTTGCAGTAGCATGATGTCTCTCTTGTATACAATCCTACTTTTTGCGGGTCATATGCTACGGCGTGAATTTTCATTGTTCCTTTAACTGGTTTAAGCTGAACTTTACTCAGTTCTGTTTGCTTCCTCTTACAGTCCTCCTTTGATACAAAAAGAAACTTAACTTCTTCTATGTTTGAATTTTGTGCCCACTCAAAGAAGTCATTTGGATCTTGTATCACAGCTGCTCGTCTTTTCACAGCTTCATCTGCCATTCTTTTGACGATTCCACCTAGGCCGTCGCACGGTCCCTTTCCATGCCCGGATTCAAAATAATTCCAACGAGCACGCATTCCATAAGCTTCAGGGTGATTAGCAACAAGATCAAATATGGTTTTATTCCTATATTGGCTTGAGGGACTATCTGTCCAGTAATGGATTCCATCTGCACGTGGACAAATTTCTTTTAAGGTTGGAATCAGCTTATCCAAAAAAAGAGCAGACTGTATTGTTTGAATGGGAAAGTTCATCAGATATTATAACCACACTTCTGTGTTGTAACTTATTAGACTGTTGACTACGATAATAGACTACCACGGGGTGAACGGTTACTGGCGTCTGATTCCAATACGCACTTTGTACTTCTGCTAATGATTTACACGTGTAGTTTTCTGCAAAGTCCATTTGAATTACAATTTCATTCTCCGGAAGATTTTCCTTCAAAGTTTTGATTTCTCTTACTCTTTCAACGTGGATTGAGAACTGATGTAGCTCAGTTTTCACCATTTCAATAAACTCGGCCTTTTCTATTGTACTTTCTATAACTTTCATTTTCTTTTTCTCTTCAACGGTGACTTGTTTCCATATCCAGTATTTTACTTCATCTGGCAACAAATCTTTCAGAGCACGCTCCACTTCACCACTCCTGTCGATTAAGTTTTCTGGATTTTCATTCATTACAACACTGTACTTCTTAAGAGTTTGGCATTTTAGACTAATGTTCTGATGTTTAATGCATAAACAGAATGTGCGTGATATAAATTTAGCTGGAAGGATATGTCGAGGACGCAGACGACAAAATGTTGCTAATGAAAGCTTGATGTTGGGATTTTCAGCCAGAAACTTTTGATGTAAATCTGCTAAATAGTTTGTTAAGATCATTGTTTGTTTCTTTTCATCTCTTGAAATTTTTATGGCATCTCCTTTTCCAGGCTGCATCCGGCTATTATCTTCTCTGCTCATAAAATTTTCAACATCAAGAGCAAGCTGTTTGACAACACAAATACGTCTGTCTGGTCTAATCTTCTTCGTAGCAACTTTCCTTAAAGTTTGCCGACAAATGCCTGTACCTTGACTTATGGCCCGATTTATTTTCTATTTTTTTTTTTTTTTTTTTTTTTGATATAAACTTTCCTGATATTACCCTAGCTATAGACTGTCTGTCAAACTTAGAGGAAGTTGATTTTCTAGCTTCTGATATTTCATGCAGCAGCACATTTTTAACCATCAACTTTCGTCTTACTGTTTCTCTTCTTCTAGGCGTTAAATTTAAATCTCTCAATTCTGATTCTGTTTTGCTATTTTGGGTGCTCGGTATTTTTGTTCCAAAACCAATTTTTGTTTTGAGTCTTTCCAGCTGTCTAGTCTTTGCTCTTAGCTTTTTGTACAACTTGTCTTTTTCATCTTTTAGACGCTTAACAGCACCATGGGCTCTAGCTAATGCTCTAGCGTGTTTCTTTTTGCCACCTTACTTCTTCCGGCATAAGGTTGCTTTACAACCAATGGGCTTCCTACGCTCTCATAACCACTGCTTGCAGACTCATTCATATTATTTTCCTCAACTTTTCGCTTACGTCTGTGTGCTTGATTATGTACTTTTGCCTTCTCGTTTCGTCTTTTCCTATCTTTATCTGACAATTCTGAGGCTGGAGTGTACTATTTTAGAACTCTAGCTGACTCTCTTTTTAAATACGATTTTCCTTCTTTGAGTTTCTTTCTCTCTCTGTATTCTCTTTGAATTTCTTTTCTTGATTTTGCCATATCTGAAAATGTATTGCACATACATTTAATTGAAAAAGAAGATATCTAATTGTTTTATTAACTTGATGCAAAATTCTGCTCTATTTAAACAATTTGTACAAACAAATGCTTGAGTTTACTCTATAACTCATCAGCATGTGTCAGTTTACTAAAGTACAGAATGACACGTGTCTGCTGTTGTGTACTTTTCGAAAAAATAAATGAATTTTTTAAGATATTTACGTTACCAAACATGGCAAGTTTATTTTATATACAGGTAAGTACCAAGTGTTTATTTCAACTTGTTTTTGCTCCCATTTTATTTGATAACATGCCGATAATGGGAACATTAACAACTTTTCTTATTTTCAGGCTCAGGATTTGTGTAATGTAATGGTATATTTTAGGTTCAGAACAACATGGTTTTTTCCGTTTGATGCATAAAACCATCATTTTATCTCTGCAATGCTTTAGCACTGTGTCATATGAAGCTAATTAAACTATATAATCTTGAAATGAAATACCGTTCTGCACTTACTCATCATTTAATACAATTGTACTCGAGTAAAATATTTACGTTACCAGAGGTAACGTAAATATTTCCTTTATTTGTCAAATCTATGAAACATACATTTAAATGGTTTCAAGTGTAGAAAAACAACAGTCATCTACCAAGAAAATTGGTACGAAACTTAAATGTATATATTTAAAGATTATCACAAACAGATACATCAAACATTATCATAAATACCTTTACTATTTGTGCCAGATATTGAAGAAAGATCAAATTACACCATGCCAAGATGTCGTAAACAAGTCAATTAATGACGTCATCGACGCTGGTTTTTAGGACTGCTTAAATGATGCACACTACCGGACCTGGTACCAATCCGGAATTTTGTAACGTAAATATTCATCACGTAAATATTTTTCGAATAGTTTATTGCTCTTTGCTCATGAAAATTTCCAGTTTTCAAGGAAGTATAGGTTAATTATTAAACACAGAAATGTTTCTAAAACAGTTTTCAACTCCCGCTGAAACTGATATTTTTGCTGTTTCGTGTAGATGCAAAACGTAAATATCTTTGTTTTTCATAACTTTGTCGGTTTTGCAAAAATGAACTTTGAGAAAAAAAATTAAGTGAAAGATATATATACAATTAATAATTTATCGTGAAAATAGTAATATGTAATTTAATTGAGATGAATGTTTAAAATATAACAACAAATAAATCGTTCCTATGATCACTGGGGAAAGACATATAGTCGTCTATTTTCGACTGTGTGACACTCAAAATACAAAGTTTTACCCTATGGATAAATTTTACTACTTTTTATAAGCATAATACAAGTATTTGTTTGAAAATATAACATTTATTTTAAAAAATGCGGTCATTCCTGTAAACAAAATAACGTCTGTGTCAGAAATATAAATTTTTTTTAAAATGCTTGAGGCCGGTGACAGTAACGTAAATACTGTTTTTAGCATTTCAACACTTATCATTTCTGGAATAAAGAGCAATTGGCCTGAAATTTGGCATTTTTCTTATCGCTACGGTTTATTTTTTGTCGATAAAATGCACAAACTTCGGTTTATTTGTTTGAATATGTCATTTTAGCTGTGGGACATGCATATGCGACCATAAAATGAGAATGGGTGTTCTAAGAAAACGTTATTATTTAGTTTATCGTTAATGGATCTGTAGCTTTATATAACTATTTTATCCAATAATTGTACAAAGTGTCCGTAGCCTCGTGGAAACCTCTCTCAGTTACAAATTCGAATCCGGCCAAACATCATTTGATTCCTTTATTCTTATTTGTTGTTTTTCATCGGATTTTTTGCCTTTCCTTGTATTTAGTGATAATATCTTCACTTTATTGATTACACTTTCTGCCTAACAATTCATTTCTGGATGGAAGAATTATATATAAATGTTCCTCTTCGTTTCCGTAATTCAGGTACTTGAATTCAGAGTAGAATGCAAACAACTCAAAAGTGTATTCTAAACAGTATTTCATTCGTTTTTATACACAAGTCAGATGCTGTAGTCAACAAACCAAATTTGAATTATAAACAAATCAATACAAGTTCCATTTTTGCACAAAAAAATGGGTAATTTTGAAATATTCCATAATATTTAAGGTTTTTTATTGGACTATTCCATGTGCAACTCATTATCTCTCATGTTAATTGGTGTTTAATATGATCTAAGAAAACACCGTCATGTTGTTACCTTTCATTGAGATCATTTAAATTTCAGTTCACTTGTTAAAGTCGTGATCACTCCAATGTATTTTCTATTGGGAACTGATTAATCTTGTTACGGGAATTCCATTTTAAAAACGGGTATAATTTCGGGCGAGTTCATTCATTATGAAAGATTAGCATATAATTTTGCGTTCCGCTGCAGCTTCATGTGATCCAAATGCAGAATTATCTAAACTGTGTCTTACGGTTAATCATTTTTGTCAACAACCGCACATTTATTTCAGGAGAAAATAATTACTGATTAAAGATAGAGTTTATCAATGAATTTGCAGAACCTAATAGGTTGTTTCTATTTTGCCTACATCAAAATAAAGCTGTATTAATACTTGAACAGCTCAGTATTTATCAACGAGACGCCTGATTCTACAGTAAATTCAGAATTCCTGTCCATTTAAATAGCTTTAGGTGTTTCACAAGCAATATAACAAGTATGCAAAAGTTTTTTTAAGAATGATACAAGAAATCACCTATGACAGTGAATCAGGGCTTATGTTAGACAATTTTTTCACTTTTGAGGGAGACGATACAAGGTATTATCAAAATATACACTGGACGAAATGGTCGCTTTGCATACCTATGTAAATATGTGGTAAACATATGCTAACATTCTTTACATTTGTTCTGGTTGTTTGGTTATTTTGGTGCGTCAAAGACTTTTAATACATATTTCATAAATTTCTTTTGAGTGTAGGAAAGTTGTGCAATTTCAAAACCCGTAACATGAAATTGTATCGTGAACAATAAGGAATTAGATGTTCCACGCCGATTCAAAATACATAGAATATACACACGCGTACTATGACAGGAAATATGGTATAGAATTATTCTATAAATATTTTATCGGAAAAAATACAATTACTACAAGTCAAAGACAAGCTGAAATTATTTTAACAATAAAAAACGAGTTGTCCGATAGTTTATTGATTGGGTGTGTTTGATTTGTTTCTTCAGAACTTGAGTTGTCTCGCTTTAGCCACTTTATGTTAATTATTTAAATACAAACACCTCAAATGTATATTCTAAACATTATTTCATTCCTTTTTATATTTAAGTCTTCTATTGAGAACTGATTAATCTTGTTATTGTAAAATTGTTTACAAAATAAACTGTATTAAAATAAAGTTACGGGAATTCCATTTTAAAAACTGAGACAATTTCGTGCGAGTTCATTTTTTTACCGTTAATGGATCGGTAGCTTTATATAGCTATTTTATCCAACTAGTATACAACGTGTCCGTAACCTTGTGGAAACCTCTATCAGTTACAAAGACGATCCAAGTTCGAATCCGGCCAAGCATCATTTGAAACCGTCATTCTTGTTTGTTGTTATTCATCGGATTTTTTGCCTTTCCTTGTATTCAAAGATAATATCTTCTCTTCATATTTTGCACGTTTTGCCTAACAATTCATTTCTGGATCAGAGTATTACATATAAATGTTTCTCTTCCTTTCCCTAATTCAGGGTAAAATGCAAACAACTCAAAGGTATTTCATTCGTTTTTATATACAAGTCAGATGCAACTAACCAAATCTGAATTAAAATCAAATAGATACAAGTTCCATGTTTGCAAAAAGGATGGGCAATTCCGGAATATTCCATAATATTTTAGGTTTTTTTATTGGACTATTCCAAGAGCAACTCAATTATCGCTCATGTTAATTGCTGTTTAAGAAGATCTAACAAGACACCGTTATGTTTTAACCTTTCATTGAGATCGTTTAAATTTCAGTTCACTTGTTTAAGTTATGATCACTCCAATGTGTTTTCTATTGAGAACTGATTAATCGTGTTATTGTGAAATTGTTTACAAATGAACTGTATTAAAATACAGTTACGGCAATTCCATTTTTGAAACGGGTACGATTTCGGGCTAGTCCTTTCATCAAGAGCACGACATAGAATTTACCCCGCTATTGCTTTCGATATGTTCTATACATTTAACATAATATCTGTGATAAAGAGGGATAATAAACATGTCAGTTAAACATTAGTAATGGCTGATTTTGAAGTAGACAAAAACAAGGTCTTACCAAAAACGTAGTACCTTTTCGCATCAATACAATCGCTGCAGTGCAGAATAGATCGATTTTAGGTATTTTGCGCATTTGACTATATTATTCAGTACTTATATAGAATGTTCAAGCTACTTTTTGGAAACATTTTTATTTTGTGAATGGGTCGGTAGTTTTGTAAATCTCTATTTTAATTTTTCAATAATGTGTCCGCAGTTTGACGAAAAGCTCAATTTGCTAAGGAAATGGTGTCAGGTTATATCCTGTTTGTTCGGACGCAACTATAATGACCGCTGCAGTTAAGCAAAGTGACACATAGAACCTGCTGGAAAGTTTGGTAATAAATCTTTTGTCAGAAACAACTGATTCGTTAAATCCAACTCTGGTCAAATAATCCTTAAATTTCTTTCAAAAATTTTGTCAGACATCTCTGTCAAAATGGCCAAAAGATAGTAAACTATACGAAACTGTCTTAATATTTTCTTGGTTGAAAATACTGCACCAACTTTCAACAAAATGGATTGCTTCAATTTGCGTGGCGTTTCTTAGGTCTACTGCCATAATTTTATCCGACATCGGCTAAAACCAACTATGGAGGCCATCATTGCCAAATAGGTTTAAAGATTATGACCCATCCGAAACTCACCTTTAATCGTTTCTGATACAACTGAGGCAATAATGGAACTAAACCTTCGTAGAATAATCTTCGGGTGGTTCTGAGTGTACTTATGAACTACCAGTCACCAGGGCTGGCATCGGAGCCTATGGTATAATCACTTAAAAGTCTGTTGATCTGAATCTACTGAATCAATTAGAGCGTAACTTTTGTTACATGATCTTTCAGCATGCTGAAATTATGTGCAGCATCATTAACAACTAATTACCAAGACAACCACCAGAAAAACTTTGTTAAACATATGAATGTTATTTACCTAAGTCTTCCCTTAAAATTTACTAAACTAGTTTCAACCGAACTCTGTTGAAATCGTCCTCGATCATAAACAAGACAAAAACTTGGTATTGAGTCTTCCCTGGAAGACATTATCGCCTGCACCAACGCGTTGTTAAGGAATATGGACAAACCGGAAGATGACATGCGACAAAATCGAAACTGTCTTGCACGATAAAGATCTCCAAACTGAGGTTTGGTGCCAAATATCAGGAAGTTAACCTGTGTTGTTCCTGAGAAAAAAAAATAATAAAACGTCTAAGTTTCGACAGGAAATGGACAAACAACAGCTTAAATCTGTCTTACACTGTTCTGCATACTGAAACTCTGTGTCAAATATATGGCAGCTAACCTGCATGGTTCCCGAGAAAAATGTGACAGAAATTTTCCAACACCAAATAATGAAGGTTTCATCAACAGGGTGTAGACAGTCAACAGATTCAAAACTGCCAAATATCAGTAAACTAACCAGTGTGGTTGCTGAGAAAATGTGGAAGAAAGATTTGGCATGCAAAAAAGAAAGTGTTTCCTCTGTCACAAAGATGCAGGCAACAGAAAGGTCCTTGTGTTGTCTTAGATCAAGACATGTCGAGTCTGGTGAGCTGAACAGGCTCCTGGAAGCTTCTTGTTATCATTTAAAATGATACAAATCCGTCTTTGTAAATCTGTTTTTTTTTCAAAATGGTTGAAAGATGTTGCAAAACCAGAGGCTCCCAGGAGCCTGTGATCACTCACCTGGCTCAGAGTTGCCGAATCAAAGTAAATGTGAACAAAGATTTAACACATTGCTTGATAATTGTCTGCTTGTTTTTCAACATAATAGTAGTCCAATACTGGTT
>JARWCS010386465.1:0-17543 GCA_034783895.1 Geukensia demissa
GTACTCCCGCTCCGTTTGAATCCCGAATTCCCAGTGAATAAAATCGCAAATCCCGAATTCCCGTCGATTAAAAATCGTTTTGTACGTGTACTATTGTACAATTTGTAATAGTAGTCTTAGCTCAAAATAAGTATACGACAGGGTAACCAAAATGTTTTAATACCAAAATTCAGTTATACATAATTTATCAATTTATTTCTTTATTCTTTATATTAGTATTCACCAAATATTTCATCTAAATATTTTTTACTCTGACCTGGGAGTAATATGCTATATTACTCCCAGCCCCGACTCAAACAATAGCATGGTTCTTTTTAAAATAACGGATGTTAAATTTAAGTGACATACTTTTAAGTACAGATACTGGCAAAGACTACTGCGTGGTCCCATATGATCAAATATATTTTGGGAGGGGGGTGTAGTAGCGGTCATCTAGAATTGACCATTCAAGTTCATTCCTGCATTTAACATCGATTCAGCTCAGCCTTCGCACAAGAAAATTTGCAAAGTTTCAAGCAAGCAGAAGATATCGGCTATGACAGCAAATTTTAATTTCAAAAATTTGGCTCCGATATGCTAAGTCGTTTAGGATTAGAATGCAATCATAAAAAAGTTGCGGACATACATTTTAACATGGGTAAACTTTTATTATGATAATATTGCATTGATACTTACTTAAATGGAATAAAATGTTCGTACTATTAGAATGTCCTTCAGATTGTCGATTACTATTATATGCACTTATTTGCAGCACGTTAATACATTTTCTATTACTTTGACTTTCCAAAAGCAAGATTTTTATTGTGTTGCATGTCTCAAATGTAGCTATACAAACTCGCTACAAACCGTTATAAAGAATTCGCTACACACGGTTACTCGTTATCTTTTAACGCAGCTCGCTAATGTATAAAATTTCGTTCAAAATGATAATGATAAATTATCCGTATAATCTGCTGTAAGGGTATTTTTAATTAAAAAAATGACACATGGGAAATTTGAACTTCCTTAAATACCATTTCATGTATAAAGTGAAAATACGTGCAAGTTTCTTTTCTTTTGCATGTTGTTTACCTTACCTGTACGTACTTGCTAGCAACCCTTCTGAATATCTCACTACCACCTCAGCTACCACCACTTTCCCGCAAAGTGAAAAAATACATTGATTAGTTTTAACTGCGGAAATTAAGGTTTTTTTTTTTTTGCGGAAAAGAAAACCAAAGGCTCGAGAGCGTGTATTGCTCACCTGCTAAAATAATGCCACATCAAGTAACAGACGAATTGTGCAAGTGAGAACACGATTGCATGGATTGACCATAGCCATAAATATGGCCTTTTTGACCATTTGATCAATAACATATTAGTGCGCGCATGGCTCTGTTGAATATAAAAATACGAGATGTGGCTTACGTGATTGTCCATGAGACAGTCATCAACCAAATGCCAGTCGAATTTAAACTTCTACAGGTCCCATTACGGCCTTCAATAATGAACCGAAGTCCATACCATAATGGAAGCTGTTAAAGGACTCAAATACAAAATGTGAAACTATTCATAAAACGCGACAATCGACCTAATCTATTTAAAAAATGGTGAACGAATAACAATAAATGACTCAACAATGACAGTCACTGGACTACTGGTTCCTGGGGACAGGCACAATAAATATGTGGCGGTATTAAGATGTTTTTAGTTTGATTGAGGACCAACATGACAATTCATTTGGCTTTTGACATGAAGATTTTTAAAGTTTTGGCCAAGGACTTAAACCAGTTGCTTGAAAAAACATTTAAAGAAAGGGCTATCTCTGTAATACTGTTTTAAGATATTTCCATAATGGGTTCTTTAGAATCAACATTGATCCTCTAGTCAAAGGTGTACATTATAAAGCTAAATTTTATAGTTATTTTGTTACATTTTTATATAAGCATTTTCTGAACACCTTGTTTTCTAAGAATATTATAAATAAATAATAAAATTATGAATTTAGTCAATTCAAAGTTGGACAACAACGGAAAAAAAGAGTGTTATGCAGTGATTGAAGATGTAAAAGCTTATCATACATATCTGTCTCATCAAACATTTACAATATTTACAGATCAGCCCTGACTTATCTGATGGACCTAAACGATCTACAGCTAAGTTAGCAAGATAAAGTATGGAACTTCAAAATTACTCCTTTATTATTATACACACCAAAGGTCGCAACAACCAAGTAGTTGATTGTCATAGTAGAAGACCATATCCGGAGCAGACTGACGTTAAAGATGTATACTCAGAATCTTTCTATGATTGTGCAATGGTTGCACCAGTGGATCCTGTGGTTTTCAACCAGAGTTATCAGACCTTCCAGCAATAGCGAAACTTCAACCAAAATGTTCAGATTTTAGGTACAAAGCTGAAGATGAACTACCAGCAGACAATGAGAAGTGTATGATCTCAAGACTATACTTTGTGTAATGGTATTTTATACAAATGGTTTCAAAACGGGTGAAGGTAAACAATTGGGAAAAATGGATAAAACAACTGGGCTTACCTACGGAGTTGTGAGATGATGCATTGCTAACATACCATGATAATTTTTGTAGATGGTGCGCACTTTGGAGTTGATAGAGTTTACGTTTCTTTGAGTTTAAAATACTTCTGGCCTAATATGCACCAAAGCATTGAAAACTATATTTGCTCGTGCGATCGCGATACCAATAGCAAAAAAAAGCCACCGCTTAATACCTTGTCAGTAAGCACCACTTTTGAAAGATGTCATATGGATTTTTTTAAAATTGAGTAAAACTAAGTATGGGTATCAGTATGTTTTACTTCTTGTTGATTCATTCTCAAAATGGTGTGAGGTATTTCCTTTAAAAACTCAAGAGGCTTTAGAGGTTGCAAATGTTTTATTAAAGGAAATAATAGCGCATTACGGTGCTATGAAAATTCTTTTGTTTGATCGCGGCAGAAACTTCATGTCGAACTTGGTGAATACAATATGTGAAATGATGAATATAACAAAATTCACTAATTCCAGATTTTTGGCTCATGGATGAAGTTTTATTGAAAAAAAGGTAGTTCCGGTCGGTAATTCACCAAAACTAGTCGACAAATTAAATCGAATGTAGGCCTTATTTCACATATATGCTAAGGCGCTGCAACGATTATAAAGAAGTTGAAGCTATGGTTAATGCAAGAAATCTTAGACATTATGTGGATCCCAGATACCATCGGAGGCAACAACAGTATTCAGAGAATGTTGCAGAAAAACCAAGTTATTTGTAACAACAAGAATTTAAGAATGGTAAAAAAGGTCAACTTCCAGAAAATGATCGGGATGGTCAAGTTGAAGTAAATGACCAGGGTGATTGAATTAAAGAAAAAAATAAGGATAGTCAACTTGAACAAAAGGTTCAGGTTGATAAAGATGAAACGAATGAAATATAGCGATTCGGGTTCGGAAAATGTAAATAAAAAATATTTATTTGTTAAGCTTTTAAAAATAAAAAAGCACGATTCTGAAAATGGTTTCTGGTAAAGTGGACTGATGGTTCAAATCCAACATGTGAACCTGAGGATAATGTAGGAGAAGGACTAAAAGAGCAATTCTTTGTTTCGTTTATCACAGAAGAGGAAAAGAAAGTCACATTTCAAACGACGATAGGTCAAAAATCAATAATTGTAAACAGTAGGCAACACAAAGAAAGCAATAATTGCACAATACATGTAATATACATTTTTTTCAGACCGAATGAAATGGGTATGTGTTCCAGTACCTTAACCGTGTGGAGGACATTTTACTTGTTTTGGATTTTTTTCCAGAAATTTGTTAAGCAGAATTCGATGTGAAGTCCAACCAAACAGAATACATTTTTGTTTTGTTGTTTATAGTGCTAGAGTATGGCCATGCTCGATCGACGAATCATCTGTTTTTTTATATTGCACGTCCCAAGAACTGGAATTCTACGAATTTCACAAAGTCTGTTTATAAATGTACATATGTCATGACAATAATGACCGGAAGTCAAAGTGATTATTTGCAGGGAATTTTAGTGATAAATGTGATTTTTTATTTGTTTAGAACTGTACTTATAAGAATGTAGCAGAGAGAAGACATTATTTCTGCTTCATATAAAATTAAACGTGTGAGATTTTTATTTCAGTTTTTCACCATAAATATATCTTGCTGCTGTACTGGCACTTTGTATACATATTTACTATTGTGCATGGATAGTTTGCATCGCTGAATATATATATTTTTTTCAAATAAACCTCCTTTATTTTGAATATAGAAACAGTTGTCAGCATATTTGCCATAAAAAGTATTACCTCTGTGTCAACTCGACTTCTACAATCAACTCAATTTGGGATTGCTTTAACTTTGTTCATTATCTGATAGTTGCGACTATAGACATCAGCAGCATTTCAATTTGAACTTTAGACCTATATATGTTTTTCTTGTTTACATATTTATTTCAGGTGACATCGTTGCCAAGAGCAGATATGCACTTCCTATTGTCCATTGCATGTTTTCAAGATCAAACGTAATTTGCGTGTACTTCATAAAACATTGTTTTATGATATTTCAGATAAGCTTTGGGACAAAGTTATGGCAAGGGGAGAGTTGTTATAGTAAAATATTGAAAATTTTCATAATTTTAATAAAACAGACCAAATGAAAAGTGAAAATAAATTTTATTTTTGGCACATTTTTCTAAAAGATTTGTAGATCTGTTTTCTTTAAAATTAGTTTTATTTCGTATTTATTTTACTTTTAATTTAACATTACTTTATGTTTTGTAATGTAACTTTAAAAAAACTTATGTGGTATATTTATTCTTTCACAAGATATTAGCTTCGGAAATTTATGCGAAACTTAAATTACTTTTATAATTTATTTGTTAAAAGTTTTGTAAGCTTTTTAGCAAACTTTTAGGTGACAAATGCCATGACCAAGGATTATTGTTCATTTTGTTTTACAATTAAATCCTTTTGTTATAATAGAGGGCTTATGGTGTTCATACGTTATTAAACATTTTTTTTTATTTACTCAAATTGTCACCCATGTCATTATAGCGTGTACTGACTTGACTACCCAGTTAATCGGCGTGGTCAAGGGAACTTAGTTAACCAGAAAATTTGATTGGCGAAAACAAGAGAAAATTCGTTAATTAGAAATCACGTGACAACGCCTGCAATGGGAAAGTTTGGGGTTTGGGCCGTCAGTTGGGATTTCGTAGTTTACGAATAAAAACTGTTTTAAACAGAACTTCTATATTTTTTCCGCCAGGCTAAAAGTCATCAGACAGAATCAAAAAAGTGATACGGCATATTGACTTCAAGCGCTAAATCTTATACTGGCTTTTTACAATAATTCAAATGCTCACATTCTGTATACTGTTTTCATTTTAAGACCGCCTTGATGCCGACATATATATCAGCTGGGAATGTTTTATGTTATCTCGTGTTTAATATACATGAGTAATAAACAACTGGAATAATAATTCCTTCAAATACGTCATTCACATCTCTACAAGAACAAACCATATTTAGCCACCTCTTTGTACTAAAAAGGGCAATATTACTGACAGACTGCGTTAAAAACTGCATATGAAAAAAATTGACGGGAAGAAAAAACATACACCACAAATACAGGAAAAGATTTTAAGGGTCCTATGCATACTGCATCATAGACAAACTCCAACATACTATACTGTATCACAATCATTGTACATCCACATCCATTTGAACTTTCAAATCATTCATAGCCTTAGCTGTTGGACCCTTAAATGTATCCTTCTGGTTTTGAATTATTTAAAAGAAAGAATATGGAATGTAAGCCATAAAGAAACAACCCACATCTTTTTTGGATTGTGTACTGCATAATTTCTCGTTAAGGTGTTGCCTTACGTTCGAAAGATTTCCGTGGTGCACGAAACAATCAATGCAAGGTCTTAAAAATAGTGCCTTGCCCCTTTGGTATCTTCGAATTCCTTTTGCATTTCTTTCTTTATCAAACAGATTGTAGACGAAATGGGAAAACAAAAAATGAAAATGCCTTAATATTACACTGCGTACGAAGCGCTTTTCTGGATTAACCTTCATCATGCACGCTCGGTACAAAAAATTGGAAAACAACATTTTTTGGAAATAAGTGTAAATAGAAATCATGCAGAGAATACTAGGAACAGCCAAGAAACACTTTATAAAGCAAAACAACGAAGAAACTAGTTTAGCAATGAACGTAATCGTTAGCTCGGCTACTTTGACTAAATTCGCAAATAATAATACACGTTATACTATCACATGGCTGTTACTCTTTCTTTTAAATTTATAAATTTACATATAAAATACTATATATATACATCAATGTAATAATGTTGTCATACAGAAAGTATGATAAATACATGCCCATAACAGCAATGGTATATATTTGACAAGTATTGGCAGTCAGTTCTTGAAATTTAATCTTCGTCCAACTACATCATTTAGTCGAATTTCTGTGGTCGAGAACTATTTTTCCGACCTTTCGGTTGTCGGTGTCGTTTCATTGCCACGTGTAGTAGTTTGACTGCACGATATAGCTTCCTGTACTCCTTTTAGTGCTAAAACCAACTTTAATGCCTTTTCAAATCGTTCTTCTTTCACATACTTCTTAACAGTTTCCTAAAAATGACGTTTGTGAGCTGAATGTCATGAAAGCATCAAGTATAAATATAAAAATAATTCTTGTTTTATATATGACGGAATTGTTTTAAAATACAAAATTACCAATGTTGAATAAATATGGAGATTTTTGATTTGTAATATGTACATTTCAAGGAGTAACCTCTCACCACTAGCATTAGAATTAAAAAGTAAGAAATCCATGTTCCAAAACATAGCAAAAGAAGCACTCAAATCCATAAAAAAATCGAAATAGTAAGCCAAATGGACAACTACTAAGTGCACTACTTTAAGAGGCCTTTCCGTTTTCGAGTGCTTTAGAATTTTAACAAATGAAGCAAAGTTTTGTAAAACATTGTTTGATAAATTTCATGTCAGACAAGTCCGATAACTGGGCTAGTGAATATCCTCGTGGACCTCTGGTCCACCAGCACAGGCTTCGAACCAGCAGTTTCAAAATACAAAATTACCAATATTGAATAAATATGGAGAATTTTGTTATGCTATATACAACTACAAGTGCATTTCAAGGAGTAACCTGCATTGAAGGAGGCAGAATACGACTACGTATTAGACCCCTAAAACCCCTTAAAGTACTGATTTAGGCAAACAATTTGCCTAAAGATTCACAGCAAGTTTTTCAATGTTAAGTTTCCAGAACATTTAAAGTGAAAATTCGTAAAAGTTATGGAGAAGACCACATGTGTAAAACATCGGGTAATAATCAACAGTAAAAAATGCGAAATTAACTGACAAAAACCTTATTTACCTTAAAAGTTAATATGAAATTTAAAAAATCATGAATATGACTTGCTTATATATCAAGTTTTAGCAAATAAGAATGAATTAGCAAAAAATTCAATATTTTGTTAAAAACCAGCATATCAATGTTAATTTTATTACACAAAATAAGCCGAAGATTTCAAGAAATTCCAATTTACTCTAAATCAGGCATCATGACGTTATATGGGGAATTCAAAATAATGTTTTAAGGGAAAATAAATGGTCTCGTATTTACCTAATCCTTTATAATTTTTTACAACATTTAATTTCTTTGTGGTTCATATTCATAATATCACATCTAAATTCAACTCCTGGAGAATAATATGGTGTCTCCATGATAAAGTTAATAATTTACACACACAAAAAAACAGGGACCGACCATATAAACTTAAAAAGCTGGGTTATGGTTATTTCCTAAATGACTTTGATATGAATCTAGAAAAAAATTGATTTAACATGTAAAGTAAGATCGAACATTTCAACTTGCAGTTTTCACTCTTTATTTGAGAAAATAATTCACCGCTTCAAAAAATTTAAAAACACGATTTCGTTCGTTTAAACTATATTTGGGGTATCGGTTAATTACCTTTATTTTTTCATAATTTTGAGGATGTCGGCGTAGAACTTTCATAATCTTGGACACTTTAGGACAGGCTTCGTTATCACCAATTATACGTACAAGTTGTCTGCAATGAAACAAGAAAACCTTGTGAATTTATTTATTCTATATGGATTTTCTGGCAATATTTTATTGTGAATTATTCCAAAAACAGTTTCCTCTAAACTGACAGTAGAAATTACCAAGATTTGGTAGAACTCTTTGTAAATGTGCTTTCAACAGTAAATAACTGTTCAAGTGTTTGATATTCGCCGACTGCAATGTCCACTGTGAACGGGCAAACTCAGGTCAATGTTTTTGTGTTGTCTATGTCGTGTTCCGTCTTGTTCTTGCTTACGAGGTTGTCGTGTCTATCTGTTGCAGATAGCTCCGGTTGTCTAACCCTATGATTTTCTGAGTAAAACACAGGGGCGGATTAAGGGGGGGACCCCCAACCCCCTAAAAAAGAAAAAAAATGTCTTAAATCTCCTAATTTATAATTCCGGGGGTGGGCTTTGCCCCCTGACCCCCTACCAGGGTACTGCCCTGGACCCGCGCCCCCTAACGTAAAATCCTGGATCCGCGGCTGAAACAAGTATGAAGTCTTTAATACATTCCGGTTTACAGATTGTAAAGTCCACTCAAACGTAATCATATATGGCCAGTAAAGGGAGGAGAACATTTATTGTCAACGAATATCACAGTCAACTGCACTGAGAAAAAAACAGTACTTAAAACGCAAAGGCACCTTTCATAGTGGACAGCGTTTCTAGTAAATGGTCAGAGTTACGTGAATTTACAAAATGCTTTTTTTAAATACGGTTGTGATGTAATAAATTGATATACTTACGATTGATATTTACAAGACTGATTTTGGAAGTAATCATTCTGTCTCTGTGAATCTATTGACGATTCCATGGTTAAGGTAAGGTCATTATTTACTTGAATAAAACAAAAATAAATGGTAAATCAATTATTATGCCTTACACCCTTTATATAACAGACCGCTCACTGTTCTATATACATCAGATTTCTGGGTTTTCTGTTTATGAATTTAGCTAGCTGAAAGCCTTCTACAATATACTTGAGCCAATGTAAACTGGTGAAACAAAATACCTTTCATCTCTTAAAGTATATGACTACGTTTTCGTATTTTCATACTGCAATTATTTGATGCCGAGAAACCTGACAGTTGTGAAAAGTCATTGTTTTTGCATTTGCAAAATAATATTCAACGCATTTTAAATGTAACAGTAATAATACAAATTTTCCATCATAAAAAGTGTTTATTTTCAGTAATGTTCGTTTCCATGTCAGCCACAGAAAGCTTGTATTCGGTCAAGAGGGGCTTAAAATTTATAAATGTATTTAAAAAAGTTGAAAATAAATATAGAAAACAGAGTATAATTTTTATGAGATCATTGAAGTTATAGAATCATTACAGTTTTAAGCAAAGGCGTAAAATCAAGGCCTTCCTTATATTTTTACGTTCAACCACTTTGTTATTTCTATGGTGGTGAACTGTTTTTCCCAATGTTGACATTCAAATTAATCCTATAATTTGACATGTGAATTTTTTTAAATTGGTTGTTCATAATAATGGATTTACTTTAATTGCTAAGGGACTAGAACACACGGCCTTGTTAGTGTTTTGTATAGACTCCATGCTTATCTTCAATCTGTTTTTGGTTTTGAATTGTAGTTTGGACTAAGCATTTCGAATCACTGGCATAAGTATTTTACACTAGACTTCTGATGTTTGTTTTGTTCTTAAACCTTACTGTGTATTTGAATTAACTCCATCTTTTTACCCAAAGCAAGCGATAACGGTTATGTGGCGTTAAAGAAAATAGGGCATCTGGTTTTGTTTTCAAACGAAATTAAATGCTTCAGCTTTGTTTTTTTTTGTTTTCATAAGGAAAATGATTTATATTCTTTAATACCTGCATTTGGAATGGTAATTCAAAAAATACTAATGGTATGCAAAATTTTTAACTCACGTGTGGTATCAACTGAGAGCGAAGGTGTTCTTGAGACACTAGATACTCCACTGTCAGGGTGACCTGAAAATATTTATTTTACATTTCTTTGTCTTGTATTTTATATTGCTAATTGCATTTATCATCTTGGTTGAATAATGGTTCTGTAAAACCTAGTCTTCGAATGGGTATTTTGGCCGTCTAAAAAAGCTAACATCAGCTTCAGAACGCGCAACTTCCGAATTGGACAGTACCCCGTTAAGTCACTTTGTGTAAAACACATGTTGGTTATTTGTTTAAGATATTTTTATAAGTTGCAAACATGAGCTCCAAAAATGTCAGCCAATTAAACATATAAACAAAGATACATACCATTAATAGATGGTCTGGGAGGCTCTATTTGTCTCGGTGTCACTAGAATACAAAAAGTTAGTATTAGGAATTATCATTAATAGTATAGTTTAAGAACCTTATACATTGTAGTATAATAATTAAATTTTAAGAGCAAACGCAGAGGTGACTGCACAAAAACTTCACTCCCACTCAACTAGCTTAACAACAACTCTTGTCTCATGTGTCTGTCCCAAGTCAGGATTTGTGGTCATAGCTTTGTTTATTGTATTAGACAGTCAACAACACTACCACAAAAAGAATTGTTGTCTTAATTTACATATACTTATAAAGTAAAAGATTTTGAAAAATTCCAATATCATTTTGAGAAAATCCTAACCATCAGTTAAGTTTACTGAAAAATTTTTCAAAATAATTTAAATATAGCAAAAATGTTGAATTCTATTGTTTAAGTTGAGAAAAATTAATTTGGCTGTTGGAAAATATCAGAGCATAGAAAATTGATGAGACTATTGGATTATATTAATATCTTCAAAATATTTCATTCCCATGCTCAGACTTTTCCCCGGGCAAATATTAAGAGTTTTTAGGACTGTTTATCCTTCCACGACATATTTCCATATATGGCAGTAATTCTGACTGTTAAATATTTTGTTACGTGTAGATTTATTACATTATTCAGGAGAGAGCAGTATACGTATACACGTTTTATTCATCTGGGTCGATTAGAGATTTTCACAAGGAGTGGTATTCTATCCTTCTTGAAGGCCTTGTGGAGACCCATAGCTTTGTAAATTCTCTTGATTTTTCTAATGGTTCGAGTGCGGTCTATCTGACATTTCTCCATATCTTTTCAAATTTATACCAAAAAAAAAAAAAAAAAATGGTAGAAAAAATATAAGAAATCGCTTAACATAGTTTTTCAACATATTAGAGATGAATAAAATTTTTTTACCAAATGCTAAAATGTTTATGTATGGGTCCACAACACGTTATTGATATAAATCCTTAATTTAAAAGATCTTATGTTTGAGTACGAATTAATACAAGTAATTTTAAACAGTAGTAAATTTACATGCAGGTTTGTTTCAGTTTCTGTTACCATGTGAGGTGGTCTTTCTGGATGTATCACAATACATCTAGGCAACTAAAATTGTGCTCAATAAATACAGATCTCTTGATTTTAACGTTTATTATCAGCTTTGTTTGATGTGGCGCGGTCTACGCCAAATCTTTACTTTTTATAGTGCTATTACAACATCGTCTAGATTCCAGTTACCGCCTTGGTGGTGTAATGATAAGCGTACTCGCCTCTAGTGCGGAATTTCGTTCCACGGCCGGGCAAAACCAAAAGCATTAAAATTGATATTTGGTTCTTCTCTGCCAAGCATGCATCATTTAGTAACAGGAGCTGATACTGGTCGGTCGAGAGTCAGAACAATGTGTCTGGGAAAAGTGGCATGTCTCCCTGAGGACTGTTGCTCTCGTGAGCTAGCACGTTCAAAATCTGGCTCAATATATCGGTCTAGTACAATGCAGGGTTCATTTATTATACATCAATCGTCCTGAATATGCATTAAGTATTTACCGGTGGAGTTTAAGCAACATCCATTTAATCAATTAATCGATCTAGTTCCCAGTAAATAAAGTAACGACCATCTTACCTGTAGCCACTACTTTAGCCAACTCTGTTGAAGTATAACTTTCTGCTGTATGACATTTGTGATTGCGGATGATGTCCAAGATTTGTTTAGCGGTAGGTCTGTTCACAGGTTCACTCTGTAGCATCTTCATGATTAAACTTTTTACGTCTCGACAGTAATCAGCATTCGTCATTTGTGGCAGCTGAATACATATAAATGTCTTAACATCAGTGCAGTTTTGATATGTTACGATGTTTGGATTCAATTTTCCTATCTTTGTCTAAAATCAGAGTATGTTATATATTTCTACTTGTATGTTATGCAGTTAATATCTTTGTGTCAGTCATTTTACAATGATATTCGCAAAAGATCATGGATTATACTTCTATATAATTTTCAACACAAGTAGATTTTTGTAAGTTAAAAAAATTCCACAAGGATGCGATATTCTAAATTTAGAATGTACCTGTTTCTTTTCCACTAGTTCTCTGATTTTCCTAATGTTTTCAGCTTTAAATGCATAATCTCCAGTTCCCATTTCGAAACATGTACACCCTAAACTCCAAATGTCTGTCTGAAAATGTGAAGATTAATACAAATAGCAAGTTAGTTAACGTGATGATTTTGGATCTAAGGAAACTTTTAAAAAGCACTAGTTCATTACCACAGGTTTTCATGTCCTGTTTATTTAGAATGTTTTTGTTCTGATATTTTTGCTTTGATAATTGTTATTATTATTTTTTTAACTTCGAGCACGGCTGACGAGTTGTCAGTCATCAAAATGGCCATACAGTACATCAAATTTATTTATTTATTGTTCCATATTTTTATCAAGCCCCATTGTTGCTGTTTTTATTTATTTGTTTTTTTTATAACAGGATTGTGTGTAGGTGCTTGAAAACCGCAGATTACAGTGGTGTCCAAACCTTTGGCAGTAAAGTGTTATTTTTTGTCACCTTACATTTAATTTAACAGAACCAGTGTAATGTATACATTGTATATTTCTAGCTCAACAATCCGTATACCAAAGGTGGCAAAGGCTAACGGGCATCGAGTATGAAGAAGATTAACTGAAATACTATAGTATTTTTATCATTGCACCAAAATGTTACCCTTATAGCTAATAATCAATGAAGAAACCGATTTATATATTGTCAACATCACAGCTCATTATATTTGCCTGGTGACGTCAAAATCAGCAGTATAAACATGATATGACAACTAAAAGGAATCGACGGGACCATAAAACATACAGTTTACATTGGTAATAAAACACAGATGGCTTGGGAGAGGGCATAAGTGAAGCACCTTCATAACAAGGTTATAAATTATATAAAGATTTTTACCTTTTCGTCGTACGACTTTTTTGCCAGCATTTCCGGACTCATGTATTGAGGACTACCGATCATGATAGACATCTGCCGAGGGCTACCAATAGGAATTTCTCTATAGGAATAAAGAGCATCGTATAGACGAATGGATGTAAACAATTAAAAACACAAGATCGAGAACCGTTGCTAACTATTACTATATTACTATAACTCGCTCAAAAACTGTTGCTTAATGTACACTCATCTTCCCCATAAAGATTTCCGTTGTTTTTTTATCACAATTTAATTAAATGATTGAGATTTTGTTCCAATAATGTAAGTAATGGATTTTGTGTATCGCTTTCTGTAAAAAGGCAAATCAAACTTTTAAAGATTTTTTTCAGACTAACATCGATTGTGACTATACACCGGCTTTGTTTACTGAGTAACACGACGGAAGTTGCTTACCCTTCTGGAGCACCTGAACTCACCCTGGTTTTTGTAGGGTTCGTGTTACTCCAGCTTTAGTTTTCAGTGTAGTGTTTTGCGGTCTGTGTTTGTCTATCGTTTCATTTTTTTTTGGCAATGGCCTTGTCTGTCTTCTGACTTAACAATTTCTGTCTGCCCCTTTGGTATCTTCGAATTCCTTTTGTTAAGGTTTAGAGGCAAATAAATTTTCTAAGGCTGCAAAATCCTTTATTTAAAGGAACTGAAATAGACATTCGTCTAAAAGAAACTGTAAATGGTAGCTATGTGTGTTCGAATGAGATATGTCGAGTAATGATATCCATAAATAATAGTCAGAACATTTTAAAGAAGATTTTAATAATGAAGTTGGCAGATAACAGAAATAATGATGTCTTATTTGGACATAGTAAGACAACTAAAGTGATACTCCGTATCACTCAGCGAGCTCAGAAAAACACAATCTTTCATATAGTCGTAAAATCAAAAATGAATTTCTCCTGTCAACAGTGGTTGGTTTTCAACTTACGGAAATCATTATACCGTGTGAAGGGATTTTTTTTCAAATCGAGGTCATTTAACAAGTATACTTTCAGAAGGATCTTTCATGGGTGTTTGGTTTGATGCTCAGTGTTGATGGAATGATAAAAAAGATTCATAAAGTGTATTTCAGATGGTTAAATACATGTAGTTTTACATATTCAGTAACTGATCATGTCTGTAACGTATTACATAAGCCAGAAATGGCGTTTATTCGTATGCACGAAAGAAGAAAAACATCACTGAGCAAAGCATACAAGAATATAACAGGAAAAATAAATACAACACCCACGTTCAATGGCCAAAATTTAAAGTTAATTTAGAACAATTTCTGTTGCCCCACTGTAAGGTGCAAGTTAGATGTTTCCTAATTATTGCTTCTAAAGCTTTAAGCATATCTTCTCTTTACTTGGGAATAACTGGATTTTCTTTCTTCTTTCTATATATTATTATTGATAATCTGAGCTTATTTTCTTTCACTTTGAGTTCGGACATGTTTCGACATGTAATTGTAACCACAGTAAGAAAATCCTTAAAACAGCAGTATTTGCTAAGAACTATCTCATATTTGCCAACATAAATTCATTTCATTCACTTTAATGTATGGCTTTAAGACCTTGAAATAGCTCCTCTTACTTCAGATTTATATACTATTTCCCTTTTTTAGGAGTGTATTATATTTCATTTCTTTTCATTAATGATTTTATAAGAATAACAGGTAAAATCCAGCTATTTTTGCAGTAATGCTAATATCTGAATATAATGCATCTTTTTATTACAACACGAATCACAACTTGTTTGTTTTCTATATTTTCGTAAAACCACCCCTTGTTATGCAACGCCTTAAAAATTTATCTTTTTAAAATCACGAATATAGCAACTTTTTTAGTACGTTATGGAAATTTCCTATTTATTTCTGAAAAAGCAGATTGGGGGGGGGGGTATTGCATAATACAAAAAGTTTATCTAATTTAGATCATTTTGTATATACTAACAAATAGAATGAACGTCATGTAGATTACCTCGCAACTCCAAAATCTCCTATCTTTACGTCATTGTGTCCAGTCAGCAAAATATTTTTACTTTTCACATCTCTGTGAAGCACACCTTTACTATGCAAGAACTGAAACACAACATTTAACAACAATATTGATTATTTTTAGTTAGATAATAAATCAGCGTCCATGTTCTACAAAAACCACAATTGTTGTAATACAGATTTGGTATCAGAGAAGATTTGAATATGAATTTATTCCACTTATTTCAATCAGTACATGGAAACCATTTGTCTTAAATTTCCAATTGACCATCTGTAGATAGACTATGTCAGCTTAACGACTGTACTGATTTCAGAAGCATTTGTATGGACCATTATTAATATAAATGGGTAAAACTATAAAATTTATATGATATGCAAACGAGGTTGGTATGGGAATCTGTTCCGTCACTAGACCCAAACTTTCCTTCAAGGACTCAAAGTACTGTTTGTTTATCTCACTCAACGGAATTCATTTTTCAAAAGAAAAAGGTATAATCATTTTTTTATCTCAATAAAATCTTGCAAAAAGATGTATATTGGCGAGTCTTGAAAACTGTTTTCGTTTTTATGTTGTTTTCAGTGGTAAATGAAACTGGAACAAAAGAAAAGTCTCTATGGGACTACAATTTAGAAGGGAGATAACTCTTTTGGTGGGGTTTTACAAAAAGCCCTATAGAATTCCCATAGAGTAACATCTAATCAACTTAAAATGTAATTGAAAAATTTCTTTCTCATCCCTATGGAACAATTAATACTAGTAAATCGTTGATATCATTTCATTTTGAAAATTAAGTATTTTAGAAGCCCCCAAAATCACAATAGGTTTTTCCCCGCCTAAAACAGTTTTATGTGCCAAAATAATTATCTGGTGAGGGCAGTACTTTTGTTTTGATATTTTCTTGGACGATACTTCCTTACAAAAAATTATTAAAATATTTCTTAGATAAAGTATTGAAATTTCCGCCGAAAAGCCATTCTACCGAGTAAGGTTAATAGACAATAGGAAGTTATCATGGCAGATAATTTGATTGCTCCTAATCTCTAATAGACTTATCATTGTGTTTTTTTTCAGAAATTAAATATTTATTAGAGCTAAACAACAGTAAACATTAATTTAATTCCTTAATTTTGGCTGTTTCTAAACCTTAAGTAAATGAAATTAAATACTTTTTGAAGTTGTAAGAACTATTTATTACATGTTTACCTACCAATGAAATAAAATGGCTTACCTCTAACCCTGTAGCAATCTGTGTAAGTATGTCTAAAAATTGAGCCTCTGGGAGTACTTTGTTCTTCCTAATATATTCGTATAAGGTTCCACGTTCGCAGTATTCCATAACAATACAGGCATAGTTGTTATGTTGAAAGAAGTCAACATATTTTACAATATTCTTATGTTCATATTTCTTCAAATCTCTCAATATTCTAATTTCTCTGTCCAGCATGACTTTTTCTCTGTCATTAGAATTTTCTGAATTGATCATTTTCATGGCGTAGTATGTTGGCTAAAAAAACATACTGTCTTGTTAATAATCAAAGGCATAAAGCTGTTCTGATAACACTAAATAGAGGGTGGTACAGGGAGGTCCCGCGCACGGTCGTACGAGAAATAAAATGTCAGAACACGAGGAACGAAAAATTAGAATATGGCTTGCACGTCGCATTTTGATCACGACATATAACGACCCTCTAGCACGACAACACGTGAAATAAAAATCCGTAAAAACGTTGCACGAAGATAACCCTGTACCACCCCCTAAATAGTCTAGAAAGCGGCATGGCAGCGGGGAACAGATAAGCGTAAAATACAAAAATATAAAAAAGAAAATAAATTGAAAACTTTTGAGGAGATCACATCAGATTTCAGAATCGGTGATAAAAACCTATCGACTTTTCCTTTTTTGACCCTTCCGTTTTATCTCGCTACCCGTTGGGTTTCAAACTTTCCACAAACGTCTACCTGAGATATTCTTGATAGTAACGCAATACCTAGCGAAGGAAAAACAAGAAATTGGAAAGCTCCTCCCTATATAAGAATAACCAGAGAACTGTATATTGTCAACGTATCAACATACAGTCGAACAGCGTAGGTCAGAATGCTTAGTCTTAGTAACTGCCCTTGTAGAAAGTATAGAAGTATTTCCAGAAAGCTTTTTTGGAAATAGTAGAATGTTTTAATTTAGA
>JARWCS010386573.1:0-17537 GCA_034783895.1 Geukensia demissa
TTACATAGGTGTAAAATGAAAATTATTATTAGAAAAAATATAGGGTGGCGCTTAACTTTTGTCGGACTGTATATATTAACAAAATATGAACATTTAGTAGATATTGCCCACACCAAATCTCAATGCGAAGTGATGAAAGTTTAAAAAGAATTCGAAGATACCAAAGGGGGCAGACAAGATCATGGCCAACAAAATAAAGCGAAAGACAAACATAGAACATACAACAGTACACTGAAAACTAAAGCTGGAGTAACACGAACCCTATAAAAACCAGGTTGATTTCAGGCGCTCCGGAGCTCCTGCTCCCTTAGTGGCAACCGTCGTTTTACTCAGTATACAAAGCCGGTGTATAGTCACAACTGGTATAGCAACGAATTTATAGCCAAAACAGTGATAATATGTCCATTGTCATTTGTGAAATGGATATTTCGAACCGGTCAACCTAATCACGATGGCGACCGAAAAAGTCCCGGAGTGATGACTATATCATTCTCTGAGAAACCCCTTGGCTCAGTAGCTAACTTGTCAGTTTCAACCCTCTATCAATAAAATCTTAATAGGAAGCACAAATCCTGGAGAAGAGTATCAATCGAGAAATATTCAATCAATATGTAGGTGCGGCTGGAATGTTGCTAGACATGAACGGAAAGTTCTAAATGGGAAAATCAAAGTCATCTCTATTGTCGTAAGTTATTTTCTTATCCCGCCCTTACTGTCAGTTTCTAGATGAAAGTCTGGGTAATCACCAAATTTAGAGTTATTAAGTGAAAGGACATCATCTATATAGCAGAACGTAAAAGCCAATGGATTGAGCCGACTTTTTGTCTTTTCTCTGCAGAAGGCTCTGCATGAAGTCAGCTTCATACGAATAAAGGAATAAATCGGCGAGAAGAGATGCATAGTCTATCCCCATTTGAATTCCGACAGTCTGTTGACACACACACGCCTGTCAAACATTACAAAAATATTGTCAATCAATAAAGCTAGCATTCTGCAAATGTTATCTTCAGTGTACTTTTTGTTAGAATCAGAGTGGTTATAGATACAAATGTGAAATACAACTCCGCGCTAGAACTCTAAATTGTTCGTCCAAATCAAGTGAAAGGATCCAAATGTACATGATAAACGACAGTCGAGAAGCGAAATGCTGACACTTAAATTAAAACAAAATGACTCGAGAATTATTAATTCAGTCCAATTTAAGGACAGGCATATACAAATTGAGGCTTAAGCAAACTTATTTAAGTGAAATCAAACCATTCCCTGTTGTCGGCCCTAAAGATAAAACAAATCATGACAATTAAAGACACATTGTCAAAATCAAATCAAAATAGATGTTTACAAGTGCCGTTTTGTCGGCATTTTTAAATATAAATTGAATCAAAACGTCAGAAAACATACAGTTTGTTTCGTTCCAAATGTGAAAAGATACTGATTTATCAATTACAGAATATATATAAACAAAATTAATTAGTTTAAATTATGAAGCGGATATCACCAAGAAATGTAAGTTAAATTTATAAATATCACCTTTAAATGTCCTTATGTAGAAGTTTAAAGTCTACTGTCATTTGGTGGGTGGCTGTCTCATGGACAATCATGCCACATCTCCTATTTTTATATACTTATTATAGAAATTGATAAAACTATTATGTATTAAACGAAATTGAGACAATTCAGGTTCTTGGTCCGGTTTTTATCAGTAAAGAATTTAAAGAAAACCAGAGCATATCTAATGCATCTGATAGAAGTGAGATCAAAGACGATGGAAAACACCTGATGCCATGGCTGAAATATCTATTTTTTAAAGATAGATCCAGGTAGTTAATGCAGACTTTTGATAACGACAAAGTACGGCGAAATATTGGGGAAAGGCTGTCTTATTGCGGTCAATTTGTCTGATTATCAAATTAAATTACACACATACAAAAACTGAACATAATGGATTTTTCAGAAGCGATTTTTCTGAAATCTGAAAGGTGGTTAAAATTACGTTTTAATTTAAAGTTAGAGGTGTAATCTATTTATGCAAAGAAGAGTTATTAAGAAATATTATCGCAAGCGTAGTTTTGGGAATGTTCGTTTACAAACCCTTATCTATCTATAAATGTATACATGTAACAGGACGGTATTCTTATACACATATACTAATAAGCACTTTTGTTCGACGTGTAAAATAATCAATAAGCGCCTATTTCAGACATCCATTATATAATTACAAATAAGAAAAACCAATGGAACACAAATGGATGGACTCGTCATTAGATTATTATTTGTATGAAAAAACGAAAGAATCTGATCCTGATTTGAAACACTTGACACACAACATCACACTGTTAAAATACATGTTAACCAATGGTGTATAAATATCTCGTAATGCTTTACATGTGTTTCAATGAGAGACCTTTCTTTAGTAGCATTTAAACCAAAACATAGGAGAGACAAGATCCAAGATTTGTATAATATCATTGAATATGTCCTCATATCCATTTTTATCCAAAAAGACAGTCACACCTAGTTGAAGTGTACTGCAACGTTCAACACGAGGAATAAAGCCTCTTAATTTCAGAGCTTTTAAATGTAAATAAAAACAAAAATGTATGTAAAACAATATATGGCAGAAAAACCTACATCTTTGTAGTGCAATACTATTGGGAATCTCCGATCAACCAGCAGTTGTGGCGAAAGAACAGTTTTAAATTATATGTTTACCAATGTTGTATAAATAAATGATGTACAATTGTTTTAATGAGCAACTTCCATCGGTATCATTAGGACTTAAACAAAGGACAGCCGAATCCAAATATTGTTAGAGAAGTTCTCGTACCCAAACAAATCTAAACAAATCTAAATAGAAATGTTTATGTTTGAGTTGGGGCTATTATTATAATCAAGATAAATAAAGATAAATGTTCGTTTTTAGTTTTTTGTCTTCCTTAGTCAGTGTATTTCAAAATGAACAACTGTTTTGACGATACATGATACGATTTATGATTAAAGTTTCTTTTATATCCTTTAGAAACCTGATCGTACTACTATATATTATTCTTACAGTATTTATGGTGGTAAGTAATAGTACGTACTGTGTTAGCTTAGTTAGATTTGTTTCTTGAAGTCTTCCCTCCTCCGCACAAGTTACATTTATTTTTGCGTACGTATTTGAAAAAAAATCTGATTATACATTGTTAAAATTCTAAAGCAGAATCTGAGAAATAGTCCTTAGCATTAATAATAAAAGAAACTTGATTTTTTTATTAGGTCTATCGTTAAACACAAATGATTATTTAGGTTAGAAAGGGGAAGTCAGCAATAATCTAAGTTTGCGTCAATAAATTATCATGGCGCTCGATAAACATATCAATTCATTGGTTGACATTGTTAATACTTAACTTACTGTCAGAATCTACTGAAATCGGCAATTCTTTAGACATTGTAACACTTTTTATTGAATAAAGTGCGTATAATTTGCTCTTACATATTGGTTGACAGTGAATTATTTTTAAATTGCGAGTACGTTATATGTCTTCAACGGTGAATGAACAGCATTGTTAAATGTTGTACATCTAAAATGTTTTCCGTGAGTTTGGGAAAAAAGTCAATGCGAAACATAATTAAAGAGTAAATGAACTATTGCAACTAGGACAAAACTTAGCGCTTAAGTTGAAATTGAGATGACTGACAAATACATATTTCTACATCTTTATAAAGAAAGTCGGGGACAAATTTTGATGTAGCAAACACTTTTCCATGCCACAAACAATTCCAGCATGACATTAACTGTTTACCGTGGGGAATTGAATCCTTTCGATATGAATTGAATTCCTTGTAGAAATATAGAAAAACTTTTGTAAAGGTAAAAGTAGAGACTGCATAGTTAGTATCAAGTATTATTATAGTAAAGTAGTTCGTCAAAGTTTGTTAATCAAACAATGAACAACATCGTACTCAAATATATTTACTTCAGATTTTGCAATATGAAACAAATAAAAACCACCAATTAACTCCGCTCCTCTAGTTACAACTGGTATGGAATATTTGGAAGAATCATAGATTTTTATTTGTTTTTAATAATGTGTAATTTGCTATTTGCAGTTCTTTGTTATATATTTTTATAACCAGTTTACAGGAAACCTAGTCATTTCTTTTATCCACAACAAGACAAAACGGAACATTTTGATGGATATAGACACTCTTGCATGTTTTGTTCTTTGCATAAGACATATTTCCTTATGATTACTAGTAATTTGGTGAAATGTTATATATAATTATCTGTTCTTTGTATTGTGAGCAAATAAAGTAGAGTCAGATACTTTTCTTAATCGTATTCTTACAAAGTTTAACAATACTGATGTTTTACTTTTTCCAGATGTTGGAGTTATCGTTTATTGTGATAGCATCGATATTTAGTATATCTTATCACGTCAACAGAGACTACATTGACTCTATAGGAGATCTCTACAAGTTCTTAGCCATCAGTAGTGTTGCTCTTTCGACATGTTTCCTAATGGTCAGAGTAGCGGGTTTGTTAGCTGTATTTAAGAAGTGGCGAAAAGTTCTCATTGTGGTAACATTAACATTATCCTTTAAAATGTCTAGGATGTTCATTTGTTTGATATTTAACTCATTTTATAAATTTATTGCTTTTAACATAAAAAATATTTAATTCCAAAATATATAAACACATTCCTAAGAAGTATTATTATTCAATAAAACCATTTCTAGTCGACATACTCAGGAAGTTATAAATTGAGAGAGTGCAAAGGAGCAAAATATTGTCTTTTTAGGGGAATAGAGTTCAAAGAACAACTGAAGTCTATTCATAAGCGACGGTCTTCCAAAATTATTCATGGATTAGACTAATTATTCCCCAGGGATTTTCAAATCTTATTCATTTATTTATTGAAGCAAATGCTAAGGAACTGTATATTCATAAATTTTTGCGAACTTGTGAATTGCGAATCGCAATTGTTAAAACTCGCATTTCTGATTTTGTCATAAGAATTCCACCATCAGTTTTAAGAAGTCGCAATAACAGAACTAGCATTATCACCTAAAAGTTACGAATCGCAATAATAAATATACGCAATAATTTCAAAATATACAGCAGAACGATATATTTTTTTTTTCAGACAACAGTTATTACAGTGATAAATGTGATACTCACACTGACATATGTTATAATGGCAACAGTACTTAGAATTGACGTAATTCATTATTCTATTCATTTTGAGGAAATATTGGAGATAATTTATCAGTATCAGTGGGTATTCTTGTAAAAGATATTAGCGTTCCATTTCATGAATTTCTTACAATAATCTAATCCCAATTGTTATTTTTTTTTATTATAAATTTAAGTAATGAAAATGTCCTTTAGAATATTATGATTTGAAGAGCTGATTCTGTATTATATTAAGAAGGAGTGAATTGGCGGCAAACCGATTGGCAACGAAAAGCATACTCGCACAAAAACAGTATCATTCAGTAAAAAACCCTATGCATAAATTGGAAACATAAGCTCACAAACAAAAATATTAAGGATTCAGAGGAGAAACATCTTTGTATTCCATTTATGTGTCATTACTTGTGAAGATCCTGAATAACTTTTAAAAGATAACATATAAGATTACAAAAAACATAAAATGACAGGTTTCAAATAAGTTACTAAAACTGTAGCTCCTTGTAACAACTCTAATTAACTTTATCTAAAAATATTGTAAAGCTTGGTTCTATTTGTTAGACAAATATCACCTATTATATATTGCATGGTTATTTTTCTATTAATTTGCCCTTTTAAAATACAGTAGTGCTTACATATGTTATAGTTAGATGTCATTATTAATTCTCAGAAATTAAGACCTATTTTGAGGAATACATTTGGGTCTATAATCGAAAACATCATGATGTTGTAAGGTGTTACTCGTATATTCCTTGTCAGTAATGTAAATTTCTCATTCTTCAATAAGATAAGTATAAGGCAAATTTAAATCAGATATGCAAAATTACACATAGAACTAAGCATACTATAATAATGATATATAAACTGGTCCGATTTAAACTGTATGGTTTTTGTCGTTCTGCATCATTTCAAATCCTGCACCGTTTGAACCCTTTTTATGTTGTTTTAACTGTCTCTGTTATTTTCAATAAAATTTAGAAGATACAGCATTTTACCTTTTAACCGTTGATAATTGTAGTTTTTACGGTCACACTAGTTAAATGTCCAAAGGTCGATCTTTGTTTAGGTTCATGACAGCAACTGTGAGCATTATTGACAAATGTTTAACAAGAAATAAAATTTGCAGTTAAAAGTTTGCATTCATTTCAATGCAGATTACAATAAATAATTTCACATGAATCAAATGCAATCAATTAATAGTTTTAATCATCTAAATCATTTAGTCCAAAACCATAAGTTATAAATACTTAAACAGATTTTACTAATTTGGGGGAGATCTAGAAACCTCACATAAAGTGGGATTCCACTCTTCTTGAAGGCTTTGTGGCGACAGATAGATTTAAATTATTTTCTATTTTTACGGAGATGAAGTTTGGTCTCCTTTATATTTATCACATACCTTTCCTTTTTATAAACTAAATTCAAGTTCTATAACGCATACAGTCAATGACTTGTTATAAACGACTTTATTTGAGATATCTGATAAAAACAAGGAACAAATTATAAGTATAATCAGTAACAACTATTTTTCAGGAGTACCCTTGTTCCTATCGCATATCGTATTCACTAAATGTGAAAGTAAGTATCCTTATTACATTACTGATAACAAACCTATAGACTGTTTCGACTGTTTGAAATATAAAAGGGTTAGAGCATTATAATATATAAATAATAGTTTGACTGATGTCGGTAAAGCTCTGTGTTGCCTTTCCTGTATTAGTTTTGTAATGCAATGAAAGTTACATGTACTTCTTGGTCAGGGGAGAAGAAAAAACACTAGACATTTTAGTATGAAGTGGAAAATGTGTCTAAATATCTTTTTAAATTTCAAAGCACTGCACCAAATGTATCAAAAGTACAATATTTATAAGATTTGTTCGGGTTATAGAAATTGCTGTGTTGTCGGTTGCCCCCAATTGTCTTGCCCTTCGGTTTTCTTTTGCTTCCTATTTCAAAGCAATGGCTATATATCAAATGTCTTTTATACTGTCGATATTTTATTTAGGATTGTTCGAGTTCGCTAGAGGCAACATCTGGTGTGGCAATCGGAATGTTCGTCATTGAACTTGCAGCGCAGGTATTGTTAAAATAGCAAATGTTTTCATTATGAACAGTACAAATTTTTAATATTGTAGCGTTATATTGATAATGTTAGTTATTTAAATGCCTTATATATATTCCGTTCCTTGAAGTTCCAGGAAGTAAATAGAAACTGTCTAGAACGGCTCTTTTGGTCCTGGCAATTTATATGATAAAATGTTACTGGATTCGCTTTATTTCATCTAAAAGTCTACCTTTTGAGATTTCGTTTTTTCAACAAGGAAATTTCTTAATAACCACACACGCCAGGATCGTAATCGATAATCAACAAAAAACCTTATTCAATCGTACACAGTACATCAGTTCCTCATTCTTGCACTCACCACTACAAATTAACGCTTTCTACCAAAATCAAAAGTTTCGATTTTTCCCTTTGTTTAAAACCTGCACGTTTATCATCAATAACATTTTAAAAAGTCCACAACTTATATTAATTTTTCTATTAATAAATTCGATACGGCCCATGTTTTCACTCCCTGTTATGAATTTCGAGGAATTGGTATGTCTCCTACCGACAATTGTTTACCGTTTCACTAATTTGTAGTAGGTTTATAGTTTCACTGCGTATCGATGTAAACAAGGTCAACCTTGACTCACAGAGAAAACAATCCACCTAAAACAGCGTAACATTACTTAGTTTAAACTTATTGAAGGGTGATGAATTCCGCTTTTTTGACAAGAAATTAACAAAAACGATCGCTCAATCTTTAGTATTAGCAACCTTTTATAATTAGATAAACAGATTGAAATATTTGGTCAATATTCATTTTCATATTAGATCATAAATTGTTTCTATAATGTTTCTGAAAATTTATTGTTTGCACAGAATATTCAATTTAAAATTATTTTTCCGAAAATTCATTGCAGAAAAAAGTACGCTATTTTATGAAAATTATATCTGTTCCAAGTACATCGTCGATCGTTGCTTTCAAGAAAACAAGAAAATCGTTAAGATATTTAAAAACTCGAAAAAAACAAAAAAGAAAGACAAAATTGTTACGTCCGAAGACACTATAAACTGTGACCTAATGTAGCCAGAGTCACATGTACGTGACCTTGTTTCCGAAAGTTGTGGCTTGCTATGCATTAATCTGAAATCAATACTTGGCGAAAAAAAATGTATTTCAATGCTAGACTGCCTCTAGACTGCCTCTCAATTATCCCAATGGCAAGCAATATTATTCAGAAACAAAATGCTTTGTAGATTTCAGCACTAGTGTTACATGACAGAAGTTACCTGTACATTGATACAGTAAGAAACTACGAAGAAACAACAAACCAGGACAAACAAAAGAAAGGTTTATTCAAGACATTGTACCACTTCCTGTTTGTTGACAGGTATTATTATTACTCAATCCTCCCCCTAATCTTGGACAGTGGTGAGACAGGACGACACGAAAAAAAAAATTTAAAGAGCAAATGCATAAAATGTATCTTTTGAAGTCGAAAAATAGTACGGAGTCAATAAAAACTAAATCATGAGACAACAAGATATACCGATTTCGAAAAAGCCGCTGTTTCTGACAGCTAGTTCAAAATCCAAACACATTTGATAACAGATTTGGTTCTCTTAATGTACGATATAAATCAAAACAAATCCGGCTGGATTTAATGTAAAAAAATCATTAGTAGCCAAACAAAACCAAAACGAAAACCAAATACGTTTAAAAAAATTTGCAACAGTTAGCAAGAAAATCCTTAGCCTCATTAAATGGATTACGCCCGCTGTCAATTCCGGTTGGTGAGGCCGCTCAACCAAAAGATTTTTGTTTTGTTGCATCGCTTGTTTGGGAAAATCCTCGCTCTACGAGCAAGTCACACAGAAGAAAGAATTAATAGTGCAGTAGAGAAACCAGATGGGAGTAATCGCTGGCTCTAATCCATTAAATTGTTCCAGCGATATAGATACGACAAAAGTACAAATGGATCCCAGAATTTAAAAGGTTTCATGTCAAATAGTGACTTCTTAACAGGGGGTATCGTCGTAGTAACAGTCACCCAGCAGTAATCCATCTGAAAGTTATTTATCTGACATATCCTCAATAAAGAGTCGATTGAAAATTATCGTATTTGTGGATCTTTTGACGGTTGTCACTTCAGGTGTAACAATTTAGTACTTGATTAAATAGCCGAAAACGTAAAAATGGAAAAAATTAATGCTCAGTGATGTCAGTTCATTTGGTTTCTTCGAATTCCTTTTAATTGGTATTTTTTTATACCGAGTCACGTTTAGACGGAAAGATTTCAAAGAAAATAACGACCATCCCAGGGGTGGGGGGGAGCGGTTATGGTTGTCTATCTAATATGATAAATGAAAGATTCATTTCATCAATTAAATCGGCAGCCATAAAGCAAATTCAATTTTAAAACAATTGGCAATCGAATTGAATCAGAACATTGCAGAACGAAGATCATCCCAACAATATTTTTTTTTCTTTATGCCTTTTGAACGTTTTCATGTATTTGTTTATTTTTTGCAGTGTATTCTTTAAGAATAGCCCAAATCTACAAGTTCCTGTGGTGATATATGTCATAACAAGTTTTATAATGTTGGTAGGTCAAACTTCCAAATATCAGATATTAAACTGTTGTTCGTTTTATTCATAGCAATATCATCTTCTTATTAGGTAACGGTTTCTATTTTCTTCCTTAAAAGTTTCATATTTTTTCAAGAACACTAGAGGACATCTTAAGACACTTGTGGCGAAATACATCATGAATAGTTTTCATTACATCATGTACCGTACTTAGGAGAGAGAAAAATTAAAACAAATGTGTGGCGATAAAAAAATTAAACACTGCCACAAGTTGTCCCAGTCAATTTAAAGTTTATCTTCCTGAATAAACTGATAGGAAATTGTTTAATCACATCCAAGTAACATTTCAAACAAACAATTAATAAATTAGACATTCAGAAGTTTAATTAAAACTAAGCAAAAATATGACAGGAACATGATTTCAACAGGAAGCAAAATATGGTTACAATACCACTGCCAATCTAGCTAAATTATAAAATCTCTTCGATGATTACTGAGGATTATGAAACCGGTAAAACTGCATTCCAAAGACTTAAGCAAAATTTTCGCCATCTAAAATATTTGAGGTCTGCAGTTCGAGGTAAATGTCATTAAGAATAGCAATTTGTAATCTTCATCGGAAGATAGAATACTTTAAATTATTTGTTGAGGCTTCAACTTTATTGATCCATATCAATATGGTTGTATTATCTTTTCTAATTCTAGTAAATGTTTACTATTATGACAAAATTAGTATTTTTGTGTATGACATGTATTTAATCTTAATGTCCTCTCAAATTTCCGTCTTCAATGATGCTTTATTCAAGGATTAACGATACATATGTTTTAATATATTTCAAACCTTAAAAATAAGATCAATGAATTTTATTTTGACATCTTTGCTCAAGTAACCGATTCCACATTACACTGTTCTTCAAAGACTACCCTGAATGTTTATTCTACACTATACTTTTTAGCAATCATAAATGTACATCTATCTTTGGCATATTAACATAATAATTTTAAAAGATCCATTTACATGATTTTCCTATTTTTACTGTTCAATCTGATGATTTTTCAGCTCACAGAAATAACATTTATCGTACTTGTTTGCTTCTATGGATTGGACTGGTTATTAGATAGATCCTGGATTACATCGGGATTGTATGACATGTACGACTCTACGATTCAACTAGGTTTACTTTTCGACTTCCTGAGTATTGCATTCCTGGTACTGATACCAATCATCACCATAAACAGAGGACTTGGAATATTTTCAATACTTACCAGCCGACAAAAAATTCTTTCTGTGGTAATATGCACATTTGATGCAATAAAGGGGCAATTTATCCTTGAATTTTTTACCTTTATTTTAAACACATAATGTCTATGATAATATATTCAGCTTATTTACATTTTCATTTAGTGAGAAATGTGCTTAATTACACCTGAACTTAAAATAATGTTTTGCATTGTACTACTAAAGCTTGTATTCTAGCTGTTGGGGACTGCATAGAATATTAACGTATCATTATGTTGGCAATATAATCAAATGATTATTTTATATTGAAGTGAAGAATATGAATCAAAAACATTTGTTATATTTATACCATACAAAATCCACAATATCATCCCATATTGTACATAAAAATTAGTCGAAAAGAGGTATAAGGAAAACGTTATGTCAGAAAACAGACAAGACTATGTCCAACAGAACAAAACAAAATATCATTAAACTTATCGTAACCAAATAGGATAAAAATGTTAAACATTTTTACATTTTATTCTTTTGTTTAAATAACGAAACAACATGTAAAAACCCGTATTCTGACAGATACTGACATACGTAGGACACTTAGGAGATTTGCAAGAAAAAACGAAAACATTGGACATTACTAGTAAAAACATCACATTAATATGATTAACTCGACAGAAAAGTTAATCTATCTAAAGCCTTTGATATTCTAGTTAAGTACAACACCGTTTCAAGATCAATAACCGCTTGAGATCCAAATGTTAACAAATTGTTAAAAACGATATGTAAACCTGACTTTTACATCAATTAAACACCAATTAAACTATCTTTTTACAGAATACAGCTGTTATGATATTCACTGTAGTACTGACGGTTATCTTTCTTGCCCTGACTGTCGTTTTGCTGGGAAATGTAAGTAAACATATCAGTTAGATCTTTACAGTTTTCATCAAATTAAAACATATCTAATTTAGTACATGCGTCAATCTCATGTTAACTATTTTGACTGCTTTTCACAGGTACATAGCGAATAACTGTGTCAGATTTTTTAATTAAAACTCTTCTCCAATAGATGCAAAACAGTTCTCTATACAAAATATTACAAATTTAAGCAACGATTTGATTGCACCCCTTCAAAAATATAAAATCACATTGGATATATAAGATATTGTATTTTTTTCAAGCATTATATAGTCATCTTTAATTTGTTTTTTCATTACACATTAACCACTTTAAACATTTAGGACACTAGAATTATGGTACCGAGTCGCTTATTTAATTCTATATTAATTCAAGGCATTTCATTCCAGCTTAAGTATTGTAAAATGGGAGTTATGGTAAGTATTATTACGTTAGGCGACCAGACACCTTATGTTTAATCATACAATCTGTCGTAAATTACAATGTTTATTCAAATACATACGATATTAAAATGTTCATAGGTAAAATGTTTTGTGGTTAATTTCAGTATTCCTTCAGTTGATACAACACTATTATTTGTTTTGTAATCATATAAAAGGAATTACATTTTTAATTTTGACATAGTATAATTTTTTTTAAATCGCATATATTAATACTCTTAGGGTTATTTCTATCCTTGTATTGAAAATAAAATAATATATGCCTTAAATATACATATTCGTGAAAAACCCTTTTTTTTATATTTTCATCATTTCAAAATGTCTTAGGTTTTAATTTTTAAATTTGAAATATTATCATTGGAATAATGGCATTCTCTTATATTATTTTATTGCTTTCCAGTCTTGTCCTTATCGCAGATATTACATAGTTGGGGTACCAGTTGCAGTGCTGAGTGTCGAACTGATCGTGCAGGTAGATTATCACGCATTAGCCAGTACATTTGAGCATTGTGGTCTCAGTTCAATACAAATTCCCCATTAAGTTTCGGATATTTTGTATTATGCAAAAGCAGTGTTAGAAAACGAACAAACGAAAACATTGGAATATTTACACTTGAAATCGAATAATTCTGTATTGCATTCGATCTTGTGATTTTTTTCCTGTAATTGGAGATAATTTCCCGTTTTCACATAAAGTACATATCAATTGTAACATATTGTACTTCTAGATCAGAAGGTTTGTCTATAATGTCCAAAAGTTTGTAGCATTAATAGTGCAAACATCTTGAGTAATCCTTTTTTTTAATTATGTCCAGATTTTTTTATTACGGTTGAACGTTTTTTTTTGTTAGTATTTCAGTTTTTCACTACACATGTTACAGGTTGTTAACCAAATTTTGTGGAATACCAAGTCCAGTGTAGAATATCCATGTAAGAGTTAAGAAGTGCATAGTCTAAAGAGACAAGACAAATTTTAAACAAACTAAAAGATAAAACGAAAACAAAAGGAAAAAAAGGCTTCGAATCCACGAACTCCTTTACAAAACAGGAGTGGGATCAGGTGCTCCAAGGTTACGCATCCCCTGTCCTGCGCGAAACACCCGCCGTGGATTCCTTAAAGTCAAAATCGGTGTCAAATCAGTATGTCAAAATCAGGAGTGTCAATTTGTGTCAAATCCGGAAGGAATCGCAAGTACCCCTATATGAACAAGGAGTGAGACCAGGTTTCTGGAAGCGTAAGCATCCACTGTCTTGTGCGCAACACCCGACCTGGAATCCTTAAACTCTAATCCAATGGTGAACTCATTCTTGACCAACATTAGAAATCTATGACAGTTAATTAAATCCTTTCCAAAATATCATTGAATTATGGAAAAGAATGTTTTTATGCAGGATTAACTTTATAAAGGTGAAAATTCAAATTCGCTATTGCAGCCTATATGCAAAATATTTTTATATGCATTCAATATTTAAGTTAAATGTTGTATTGCAAAGATTTTACGAGTAAAATTTTTTATCAATCTGTTTAATCATGTTTCCTTAGCCATTGTGACAAAGGAAAATAAAACTGACGCTAAAAAAACCTGCTGTTATTTTAATATATTTTTTTTTAAATTTTGATTTCTGGTGGTCTTAGTTAAGCTTATTTATCCTTGTATTGTCGTCGAAACAGCTTTATAATTTTTTTCTTTGCGGGTGACGGCGACGACAATGTGCAAAACGTAACCAATTTTATCTATAAGTGCATTTCACAATCAAATTAAAAAAACAAATAGGAAAATATTGAATAAGAATGTATTTTCCACCAGTTTGGGAAACCATTAAAAGGAATTTGAAGATACCAAAGTGGTAGACAGAAATCGTTTAGTCGGAAGACAGACAAGACCATGACCAACAAAATTAAATGATAGACAAATGTAGAACACACAACACTACACTGAAAACTATAGCTGGAGTAACATGAACCCTTCAAAGACTCCTGCTCCAATAGTGGCACGGGTCGTGTTACGCAGTAGACAAAGCCGTTGTATAGTCATAATTGATATTAGTCACAACGGTACAGGATTTGCATTCACGACAGTGAGAAGATATCCATTGTTATTTGTGAAATGGATATTTCGTACCGGTAAACCAAATCAGGATGGCGACCGAAAAACTTCCAGAATGATGACTTTAATCTTTCCCTGAGATACCTTTCGACAATATAAATATTTATCACCTTTATCGTAAAGAAATGTGGAGTCTTTAGCTTGCTAATGTGATTTTATTTTATGCAGATTGTGTCATTTCTTTTAAATGACAAAGCTTACAAATATTTCAAGACAGATGAGAGAGCATCTGAAACAGGGGACAAAGAAATTAAAGTACAGAGGGGATTATTTAGAATGATGGTAGCCAAAGCGGTTTTAGAGAGGTACTGAACAATACATTGCAACCTGGACATCATTTTCCTAGTCAAATATGTAAACTTTTAGGAAACATACTCAATTCTGACATATCTTGTTGCTAAATATCTTCTTCTAGATTTTCAAAAGAATATGAAATAATATGAAATATTTTTCTAGTGAACTTCACTACAAAAATAGGGAAGCTGCAGAATAGTTTAAAATATAGATAAACAAAGGCCTTTAATAGAAAAAGGTATAATTTCACTTACAATTCCCACTTATATCGCATAGAATAAGATAATAAAACAGAAGAATGCAAACAAAATATAACTGGCCCTACCCAGACCCTTTTTGCAATTTTTTAAAGTTGTTTGAAATATTGTTGCTCCATTTCTTTAAGGATGCATGACTTTGAATAGGGGAAAATAACACTTGCTGTAAAATACACAAAATTGTCAAAAACCAAATTTAGATTTTAATAATCGTCGGCCAAACTTACAGTGTCATAAAACTCAAATTTCATTTTAAGCAACTCATCAGTTTCCGTTTATGGAAAACAGTATAATGACCGTCTTGGAAGAAAATTTCGTATTTAGTTTAGTTTCAGGACAAAAATTTTACAATTTATTTAATCATTCTAACGTGTTGGTTTTAAATCTAAACGATTCATTTTGGTAAAAAAAAATCATTAAATAAATCAAAATAAAACATGTTGCATGTACGCAGTAGTTTATCTGTATGTACTATCGTTTTGGGTATATGATAAATATGATGGTATGAATTTAAAATATGTGGCATATAACGTTACGAAATGGATAGAAATATAGTCGTGTTACAATGGTAAAGGTGAAAACTTAAATCTGATTTTCGTCATACTACTTTTACCTTGCAGGTCGTTTGTTACAGAAAATACATTTATGAAGATTCCAGTTGTGATAGCCTTTTTTACAACTATAGTATGGCTGGTAAATATAATAAGTTAATAAATGGTTTGCTACATAGCCAACCTCCAAAAATGGTCGAAAATTACAGATGCATGCCAATAGTTGTATAAATATTAAACAATCTGGTATCAATAATGTTAATTTAGTTATGCTGTATACAAATTCCAAGGAGTAACCTGTAACCACCAGCAGAAGAACCAAAGATTATGTGAGCCGATAAACTTAACAAAGAAGAAACAATTATCATCTTGAAATCGATCGAAATAGAATTTGGTCACCAAATACCATCCTGAATAAGGTCAAAAGTATTATGTTATATTCGGGAATATCCAATATTATTAATTTATGGAAAACAACATTCCCTTTGATACCATTATGACGTTTCTTTCTGTGCCTATCAACAAAGAGTCGACAATGGTAGATTTAAAGTTTCACCATATTGCATATCTAAAAACATCGAACATAAGAAACAATTGAATATATTAATATGATTTATATTGTATTTGTGACCATTTTGTTCCTTAAATGGATTATTGGATAATTAAAACTGTTTTATCTAAATATTTGTTTCTTTCTTCCTGGATTTCAAGTAATACATCAATATCATGTCAGAAGAGTTTGACAACTTCACTGATGAATAGCCCCGGGGACTTCTTAGCATACAGCATTGGAATCGTCTCTGTGTTTTTAATTCATTTCCGCCCTAAATGTACATATTTTATTGCCATAATCGAAAACATTCTTATATTTTATAGACATGCATATATATTTCATGTGTGTATAGTACGATTTTGTGTATGCAATCAGTAAACACAATAATTCAATGTTGCAGGTGATAGAGATATTATTTTGGGTTGGAACAGTTTTAGAAATTGGAAGTCCACGATTTGTAAATGACGATTTAATGGATGTTCTGTACGACAAATCAATGGACGGTATTAACCTTGGACATCTTGCAAATGGACTTGGCTATACAGCAATCGGTTTGATACCCATAATAGTTGCAGTCCGAATTCTAGGTCTAGTTATGTTGTTCAAACAGAGTAATCCCTTTATAATTGTAGTAAGTAATGAATGAGCTTTTTAAAAGAAAGAATATGCAATACATATGCCATAATTATACGATCAACATCTTACATAGGTTTATAACACAAATATTCAAAAGCCAAGTTTTACTGCGTGTTAAGCGCTTTTCCAGATTACCTTCATAAGACACACTGTCTGAGTATAAGTGCGCTTCAAAGAATGAAATCAATTAATTCCATGTGCCATCTTCAAGGAAGTTATGTTGCTGATCGCAAAAAAGAAAGTGTAACAGATAATAATATATTTTCCAGACACCCGTAAGTTTGCTTTAGTCTAAGACAACAAAAGAAACGCAAGAAAACCAAAAGACACTGTAATCTCGATAACATGTACAAGACGAAGCAAAACGCATAATGTATATATAACTCAAAACAAACAAAAAGAGAAACTGACCTAAAACAGATGGTAGATAGATCAGTACTAAACTGAAATGTTGCATGGACAGGTGCTCAATTAATTTAGGCTGAAATTTAAAGTGAAATACTTCCATTTTAACATGGCAATAAAATGCATGTTAACAGTCCTTTTACTTCTAGTGTTCCTTTTTTACTCAAATACAAAAATCTTAAAAAATCAAAAGAAAAGATACATAATGATTAAAGTGTTTCACAATTAAAAAGTTTGGTTAGCTTAACAGAGAAATGATGGTATAAAGAACACTTATTGTAATTAAGAAGGTGTTATACAAAACGGAGATACTAAATGGACTTAC